>JAOQMS010000009.1:5172644-5192360 GCA_027563885.1 Erythroxylum longipes | reverse complement strand
GACTAATAAAGGGGAGTTTTGAGAAGAAAATCTGAAAGTGATCAAGGTGTTATCGTTGGGTGATAACTTACGTATTAAGATAGACTGTATGCATGAAAGCGTCAAACTCCAGAAACGGGGTCTGACATTTATATGGTATCAGAGCAAGTAAGCAAGTAAGAGTCAGGCTCCGAAAACGGGGTCCGACAGATATGGTATCAGAGCAAGCAAGCAAGTAAGAGTCAGACTCCGGAAACGGGGTCCAACAATTTTACGCATCTAACTTGCATATAACCACCTATGAGGTGAACATATATGACATAGAAACACATAGACCTAGTCTATGACTCATCCCATACTAGTTAGGAACCATATAGGCCTAGTGTATTAATCACTCATTCAGTGAACATAAGTTCCAGTTCCAGTACACAAAAACAAAAAAGCATCACATGTAAAAATCAAATCTTGTCAGGAAACCAAATCTTAGAATAAGCCAAAATAGTTATGTATGTCACCACTAGTCGGCCAAACTAGTATGCACACCTACCGAATCCTGGTGTTAGCTCGACTTTCATCTGTTGTGAGTCCAGACTACGATCGAAAAGAGTGTCATAACCTAGGTGATGACCTCATCGATGACCAGAACTTTAGGTATGCAATCACCCGCAAGTATTGTAGAATGGTGTCGTTATAAGGACTTGACTTTTACGTACCACCATCAAGGGTACGAGGGTCACTTAATCTGTTATGCCTAGTACGTAATTGGCCAATTGTTACCTCACCAATTATAAACAAAAATCATATACAAATATTTAGTACTAAAATCAAGTTAGGTACCATGCTTTTATTTATCACCCTAACCGATAAAATGGAACTTTACCATGGCTCTAATCCAAAAGAGAACATATACACGTGGCATACATAACTCAGTTATGCATATGTAAGTTCCAAAACATATTTCATACAGTGAAAGTCATCTTTTGCACTCCAAGTGCAAAGTTGTTCAAAAATGTAGTTTCAGAAAATAAAACTTTGTCCTTTATACTTCAAGTGTAGGTTTGTTGAAAACAATATCATTCCTCAAAATACAAAATAAAACATCAGTTTCACTCTAAGCGTAAAGAGTTATTTAAAACAATATCATTTATTAAATATATAAGTATACTAGCATCTATTTGAGATTTAATTCCACTATCCATTACCTAGGTTCAAAATTCACATACAAGTCATTATGCATGTCTTGGGTTGTCCTAGTCCCATTTGAGAGTTATGCTTTCCCCACCTCACCTCAAAAGAAGGTGTACACTCCTTTGACTTCAACAATCCTCGGTACGAGCTCCTTGATCCACAACTCCTGAGCCTTTATACATACAAATGTAACGTATTTACTATTCAAACATATAACTCATATTTATTCACCATCACGTAAGTGTATAAAACAAAATATCATTATTTTTTAAGTTATAGGATTCGACCATTAAGCTTCTCACATGGTTACTTCCCTTATTATTCACATAAGATTTCTTTTGCATTTTTCAAGGCATTTAATGCCTTGATCCAGTAATTACACTTTTCAAAGAATAATTAAGCACATTTTTATCAAAGTACATTAGGCCACTACTTATCAATCTAAGAAATAATTCAAGCTTACTCTAAGTAAACGTGAAAACCTTTTTCCAATGCACACCATCAAAATCCTTAAATCCTAAGCCATGTTCACTTAGGCATTTCATCAAACACCTAAAGGCGTAAACTTGAAAGCCTCCATCCAATGTACATCTTCCTCATTTTTCATCATTAATTCACATCATACATACGCAATTAACATCATTAACATCAGAGAGTTCATTTAAACCGTCAATTTCAAATGATAATCAAAATTTCACAAACTTTCACCAAAGATAGGGAATTTCGATTTTGGCTTAAAGAATCTTCTTCATGACTCATTTCATTAATCTAAACCATGTTTCATGCATAATCAAGCATGGAGAACAACATATCGTAACATCAAACTCAAAATCATAATGTAGAGAGAGATGAGACAAAATTTACCTAAACTTTCCTTTGGTGATATCTTAAAATACTTTGATATTTTCTCAAATCTAATGATGTTTCATCCCAAATTAACTTAGAACATTTTGGTATGGGTTGAAGAATCGAAAACTTGGTGAATATTAAGTGATGGCCAAAACTTCCCCTTCTCCTCCTCTCTTCTTCTTTCTTCTCCTTTCTTTTAATTAAAGCAAAGTGTTTTAATGCCAAATAATGGGGTGCACAGCCACACACAAGAAGAAGGGTTTAGAATTTTGGCTTTTTTTTATACCAAACATGGTACTTAGTTTATGTGAAATTACCATTATACCCTTAAAACTTTTTTTAAATTTGCAATTAAGCCCAAAATTTGAGAATGACTAGAACTTTTATTTTCATTTTGGTCCTGGGACTATTGAAAATTATAATTAAGCCCCTTAGCCTTATAATTGTTCCTCCAAGAATCGAAAAATTACATTTAATTCCCTTATGTTTTAACAGGTTGTAATCCTCTATACAAACGAATGACAAACATTAATTAATTTAGAAGGAGAAAATTTTGTAGAAAAAATTGATCATAGAGCAACCAAAAGAGCTCAAATAAATAAAAACCAAAATTTAGGAAATTGAGTTGGAAAAAGGTGTGATCATTGCTATGAAACAGGAAATCTTAACGAAGAATGCTTTGAAATCATCAATTTTCATCAAATTAGAGGAATAATCAACAAAATAAAAGTAGCAATAACTATCGAAGGAAGAACAATAATGAACAAAGACTATGCTACATGTCAATGACTAACTGTGGTTTAGGTGAGAAGCAATGGCTAAAACCAAACCATGGAAATGTTAAACCTAGTGGCATGTAAAAGTAGCAGCCCCAACATACCTTTAACTTGACAATAATACATCAAATTATGGTAATAAGAACTTAGCTAATTTTGTAGGTAAATGTACTTCACTAAACAATTCATGGAAAGTGTATAGTGGTGCTTTCAACCATACAGTTGCAGATAAAAAGATGCCTGGTGATGTTTAATGGGTGTCTGTGTCTATATATAAAAATACCTGATGGCTCCACCCTTTTTACATCACATAATGGTAAGGCACACATAACACCAAATATCAACTTAATAGATGTGTTTTTATGTTCTTAGTTTCAAATGTAATCTCCAATCTATTTTTCAAAGTTATAAAGGACTTAAATTATTTGATAACTTTTTTTCAAAATTTTTCATTCTTCAGGACCTACATATGAGGATGTTGATTGAAGTGGGTACACTTTAGTATGGAATCTACCAATTAAAATAAACCATGGCATAACTACTTATAGTTTCATTGAATCAGATCCTAACTTATGTGACATATGCTTAGGTCTTCCTTCTTTTAGTAAACTAGAATTGATACCAGTCATCTCTTTGTTTAGCAACTTTAATCATATTTGTTATGTTTGTCATATAGGTAAACAAACTAGATTACTTTTTTTTTTCCAAATGGTAATAAAAAAGTGATAGACCTTTTGCAATTATTCAAGTTGATCTTTAGGGTGTATAATCAGTTTCTTCTTTTACTGGTGCTCCTTTTTTTTAATATTGCAAATGATTACTTTTGATGTACATAACTTTTTCTTTTTAAAAATAAATATTAATCCTATGATTCTTTAACTTTATCTCTTCATTTTATAAAAACTCATTTTAAATATCCAGTATTAGTGGTATATAGTGACAATGGAAAAGAACTTATATCGAGGTGTATAAGAGGATTTTTCACTAGTTAAGGAATTAATTATCAAGACTTTTGTGTTAATAACCTACAACAAAAGAGTAGAACCACAACATTGACATATTCTGAGGTGGAGAGAGCCTTGAATTTTCAAGCTTACTTACCTTTAAGATTTTAGGGAGAATGTGTCTTAACTACAATACATTTCATCAATTTAATGTTGACTCTGATTCTTGAAGGAAAGAGTCCATTTGAGGTAGTTTTAAGAAAAATATGAGTAACATCATTTATAAATGTTTGGATCACTTTTTTATTATCATAATCATGATGAACCATGTGATAAATTTTCTACATGAGCCCATCGATGCATTATTCTTGGTTACTCTCATAAACAAAAGAGCTACAAGGTACTTGATTTGGAAAAACAAAAATTACTTCTATAAAGAGATATGATATTTTATGAATCAATATTCCATTTCCAATGAAATAACCAGCCTGATCCTTCTCTTTTAAATATTGTGTTACCTTTTATTCAAATGATAATTTGCATATTGATTTCACACCTCCTACATGCTCTACCCATGAAGAAACTACACCACTAATAAATACAACGTTCAATCAAGAAAATCAAGAGGAAAAAATTAAGTCTGTATTATAACCAAATATTGATAGCTCTATTAATAACAATATATTAAATGTAAGTGAAGAAATGCCATCCCACTTACAAAGACCATAATGATATTTCTAATTTTGACTATAAATTATTTCCCTTGTTATTACCATCTCAAGAATTTGATTATGATTTTTAATTAAAGAAAACAAAACTTAAGCAAATAAACTAAAACAAGTAGTAGGATTGAACAGAGAAATAATAAAACACTTAAAAAAATATTGATATTAAAAATTCGTGTATAGGTTTCGAATCCTAACTAGTTTATCTTTCATTATACAAATGTTTAATTGATTATTAGCCCGTCAAATTTCCTATTGTATGCTAATAGTATCGAGTATAATAATAACTAATCTTAAGGTTATCAACTGAATTGCTCAGGTTAAATTTTATGGCATTGCTTTACCAATTTGTGAATTTCGCTATTAGGTTTGACCCTAATCTGAAGGATTTATATCATCTTATCTCTAGGGTTGTGATTAACTCCTTTCAATTATGGTAGATATATTCATACAAGGATTTCTCAATCTCTATGTTATGAAATCAGGTTATGATCTAATATTTCTGATCTATTAAAACATAAATTAAACGTGTAATCAAATTGAAATTGATCAATCAAAAAAATTGTATTAAATAAATAATGAAATCATGTCATGGCATAAACATAAGGTTAATCATACCTAGATTAAAAAATTTAGTTATACATGATTGAAAAATGAAGTCAAACAATAACATAAAGAAAAACAAATAGAAAGAAAAGGGTTCATAATTTTAAATACTCCTTTTGTCTCTTATTGAATGTTTTTTACAATGTAGAGATTTTATCTTGTATTTTATTGGATCTTTCGATGATTTCTTTGTGTTTTCCACTTCTTTGGATCAAAATCTTCCTTTCTAGATGTTCTCCATATATGGAATTGTTTCCAAAATCGACCCCCATTTTGCATCTTAACACATCTTTTTATAATAAATTTTAGGGTTTTGGGAGATGCACGAGATTATACATAGTTGTGCATCAAACCATGCATAACTTAAAATCCCTGCAATCAACAAATTTTCATAGCCTAAGAGAAGTACAAGGGCTTATGCATGGTCATGTATCCCTCTTGTGCTTCAACTCTTCATTTTGTGTCATGTTTTCATCCAAATTCTTTTTCTTCAAATATATAGAGGCAATTATAACCTATAAACACACTTGGAGAAAATTAAGTGCCAAATATAAAATAAATGTAAAAAATATCAAGAAAAATACATCAAATATGGGATATAAATATGGTCAATTATGCATCTATAAAGATTCACCATGCTTAAGCTTTTTCTTGTCTTCAAGCAATCTATAATCAAAATTGTCAATTTTACAACATCAATCCCTCATTAATCTCAGCTTGTTCATTTATATTTTAAATCATCATATCCTATTGAATCAAATTAATTACAATTAGAGCCAAATTATCCTAAAATTAACTTTGTAAGTCCATATTAACAATGATCACGTTAATAATCATATAGAAATTAAAACCATACACCTTTACACCCTCACCAAGAAATACTTAATGTACTCAAGTGTTTAGGGTGAAAAGTATCAAAACTCTCAATTAATGCATATTATAACTCTTACCATAGGCTTACAATATTATCATATCTCCACCACTTACGTATAAACTAGAAACAAAAATCAAAAGGTCTTTATATGGTTATAGTGGGGGTTTAGGTACGATATGGTTAGGATATTAAAAATGTTAAATTGAAGGAAATTTACAAAAGAAAATTACAATACTTGTTTACAAAACACACAGGTCCTTTTAGTACAACTCTATTGGTACCATATACTTAATTCACAAAATTTTTTATTATGCTCGTAATTTTTTTCCACAACAATTCGAGCATTCAATACCACAATTAAAGAAATAATGAACCTTTTAATAATTTCAAGTCTCAACCAAATAAAGAATGTAAATAACCTTCAAAGTTTAAAACAATAAAAAGGTCTTTAAAGAAAAATATGATAAAGGTTAATATGTGGGTTTAATCAATGAAAAAGGCTAAGGCTCAACTCGGTTGTTCCTAAAGGATAAAATTATGGGTATGGTAAATATCAAAGAAATAGGCTAAAACAAGTTGTTGAATCCAAGTGTCTTAATCATAATAATGCTTCTAATTTAACAAATATGGTCTAAATATGCATAATAAAAGCAAGTTTTAGAATTGTTCAACCATGCATGATAACACACATGAAAGAAATAAAACAGCTTAAAAAGAAAGGAAATTATGCTCTTAGGCTCAAAATCTCATGAGAAAGATGGGTCTTATGTGTGTAAATAATATACAATTTCATTTAACTTGATCAATTCAATGAATAATGAAAATATGACTTATAAAAGCAAATTATATACAGGTGAAGGAATTCTCTCATCAAATTCACATTGACTAACTACTCTTTCAGTAAGGCATTTCATTAGTTTATTTGTAATACTTTTTCATTGCTGCTCTAGTTATACATATTCAGTTGGAGCACAGTCATTTCATCCATCTGCATAAGAGTTGCTCCACTCTGAATTATATGTATTCTCATATGATGGATCTTGAGGTTGGTTGTACATGTTTGGTTGCTCCCATATATATCCTGGTCCTGACATTCATGAATGTAGTGATTACTCCCAAAAATGTCGCAACACAGCCTAGACATCTGTTGAGCTTCCAAAAACATGTGAGGAAATGACTCCTTCCTATATGGTGATGTTAGAGATTAGGAAGACATATTAAGACTCCCATAAAAGTATTATTTTCTCCATCCATCCATTGTGAGTTATAGCTATGACTTTAAATCACAATATCCTAAAAATAAGTTACAACTCAAATTCAAAGTAGAGAAGTTCAAAAGACTATTAAATGAATAAGTTAAGAATACAATAAGATAAAATAAAATGAATACAAAAACTAATGAGTAAAGTAATAGCATTCAGTTGCTCCTAATATCAAATTCCCTGGTAATGTGCCAAAAACTTGATTGAATTTTTTCTAAGTATGTCAATTATGTTATAACCATAAGCGTACTACATAGCTGTTGCTAGTATCGATAAGTACAGGTCGATCCCATGAAGACGATGAATACTAGTGGTTACCGTTATTCTATTATCCAGTCTATAAATTTGATTTTGATTTTTAATTAAAGAAAAAAACTTAAGCAAATAAAATAAAACAAGCAGTAAGATTGAATAGAGAATAACAAAGCACTTAGAAAACTATCGATATCAGAAATTAGTGTCTACGTTTCGAATCCCCCTAAAAACCCTTAACTAGTTGATCTCTTATAATGTAATTATTTTATTGCCTATTGGATAGTGAAAATTTCTATGGTATACTCTCGAGTATAATAGCAACTAATCCTAAGGTTATTAAGCAAATTACTCAAGTTAAAGTTTATAGGATTGCTTTATTGATTTGTGAATTTCTTTATTAGGTTTGACCCTAATCAGGAGGATTCATGCTATCCTATCTTTAGGGTTGCAATCAACTCCTTTCAATTATAATAGATTTATTCATATAAGGATTTCACAATATCTATGTTATTAAATCAGGTTATGATCTAATATTTCAGATATATTAGAACATAAATTAAACACGTAAGAAAATTGTAATAGATCGATAAAAAATATTGCATTAAATAAACAAATCAAAACATGTTATGACATAAACATAGGATTCTTCTTACCTAGACACTAAAGAAATTTAGTTACACATAATTAAAAACCTAAATTAAACAGTAATAAAAAAAGAAAATGAAGGGTATATAAACATAAATCTCCCTTTTATCTCCTATTGAATGTTCTTTACAAAGAAGAGGTTTGATCTCATTTTCTCTTTGATCTAATGATGATTTCTTCGTGTTTTCCACGTCTCTAGATCAAAATCGCCCTTGTTGGATGTTCTCCACAGTTGGAATCATTTCTAGAAGTTCACTCCACCTTTTTGCCTTTGAACAAATCTTTTTATAGTAAATTTTAGGATTTTGGGAGATACACGGGCTGATACACAACTGTGCATCAAATTGTGCATAACTCAAAATATTTAGAATTCCTGAATTTGGAAGGCCTAAGAGAAATGCACAGATTGATGTATGATCGTGTATCACTTTTATGCTTTAAATATTCGTTTTATGCGACGTTTTATCCAAATTCTTCTTTTTTAAGTCTATAAAGACAAATATAACCTATAAACACACTTAGAGTAAATTAAGTACTAAATATACAACAAATGTACAAAATATCAAGGAAAAATACATCAAATATGTGGTATAAATATGATCAATTATTTTATTGATATGTTCTTAATTATTGATACATTTAATCTATTACAATTAGTGATTATGCCTTAAAATGCTTAGGATACTCACTTTACCTCATCTTTGATTTTAGGTACATTTTGGAAGTGAAGAAGCTAAAGTGACCTGAAAGTATACTTATCGAGTCATCTTCTCAATGTTCATACTCTATTGTCTTCATGGAGTAAAAACAAGAAAAATATTAAAAGGAAAAGAGACAAGATAGAGCATAAAAATGGAGGAATATGTAACATTTTAATTAAAATGTTATAGTCATTTGTGTTATGGTTGTAACATTTTGATTTAAAATGTTACAGCTATAAGACCACGACTGTAACATGAATTACACTACTAAAAGAATTAAGCTATCTATCCCATTTGAAGACATCTGTCCATTTATCACTTGATTTTAACCTAGTTTTTAATATAAGTGAAGTGTGTGTGACAGCAAAGGGGAGAAGAGGGGGATAACGCAGCACCTGTCCCATTTTCCTTAAAAAACCTAGCTTTTAAAGATATAAACGAAAGAGGTGTGATGGAAAAAGGTGTGTGAGTTTTGAAGAATAAAATGTGTGAGTCGATTGGCGAATAAAATAAGAGGGTTAAAGCAAAAATCAAAGGTGTGGCGGCTAGACAAGAAAAAAGGAGAGCAGCTGCATCATTTTTCCTCTTCGATTTTTAGGCCACCTGTCCCATTCCTTTCAAGCTAACTATTATCATAAAATCATCTTAGTATATGGTTGGAGCAAGAGAGGAGAGGCTGGGTGGATCTGAAAACTCTCATTCCTCTTCATCTTTGATCGGTTGTCAACTATAAAATGGGCATTCTTGGAGATTAATGGAGTTTGTGTGTAGAAAAACAACCAAAACTGATTCTTCTTCAATTCTGGTTGATTTTTAACAGTGATGGGGACATTCTTTGCTAATTCTTAGAGCTTGATGGAAAAAATGGAGTGCTAATCCACTCGACGCCAGTTTGAAGGTGTAATCGACACCGAGGAGCACAATTAAGCATATCTCATTGTGTATTGTTTTCTTTCCCTCTTTTTCGAAATGTTTACGTTATCTTGAGATTAATGATTAGGTATTATGTAATAATGCATTTGATGCTCTATTTAATACTTTTTTTTTGAAAAGTCATTGCTAGAATTTGAATACGATATGTAATAATCGTGTTTGAAGTAGTATGTTGCAATTAGCGGTATTAAATCGTTAGGGATAACTTAGCATAAGTTAAATAGTTCAAGCTTGTATGATTACTGCTTAGATTGGTCCGTTTTTTGTCAATCATATTGTAGCCGTCCGATTAAACTTAGAGAGTTATTTCTACGTTATCCGATAGTTAGGGTTAATTAACAAGCTCTTCTTAATTAACTATAACCTTAAAAAATAGGGATTAATATAGGTTATTGTTAATTCAAAATCAATAGTATAAAGAGAGGTGTAAAGACGATAATTTAATGACATATGAGAAAACGTGCTTAGGCCGAGATTAAACCAAAGAACTAGATTTTAAACCATTCATCAATTTTACATCCATATTGCTGTTTAATTTGACTTGTTTTTATAGATTTAATTTTTTTTGTATTCTAATTTGCAACGAACCAAATCCCAATGTTTTACTTATAAAGATAATTTAGAAGAGTAATTGGATTTAATCTCTGTGGGATCCACCTAGGCTTGCCACTACTATAGTTATAAGTTTAGTTATTTTGTGTAGTGCTACGACGTACTAGCATCTATCATTATTAATAACAATCATAAAGCTTTTTTAGCTGTTATTTCATCATTAGATGAACCAAAAAAATTTTAGGCTATCAAAGATCCTTATTAGAGACATACTATGCATGTCACGACCCAGAACCACATCAGGCACATGACAACCGCCGCATACCTGGGCTAAAGATATTCATGATATCCTTAACCCGACTATGCAAGGCTAACTAAATATCAATCTTAACGATAATACAAAATATTCAAACATAAAGTCATTTACAAACCACAAGACAGACAAGAGTTAATTTACAAAATTATAAAACATATCGACATAATCATGAGCCACTACGCAACAAAGTACAAAACAGAGATTACCCACATACGGTAATATCCCGAAAATGTTAAAGGACCGCACAATCCACTCAGACGTTGAAACTCACCAAATTAACCTGCATGGCTAGGAAGCGGAGTGGGGGTGATTACATTATGTACTCAGTGAGTAGGAAAAAACATATGTTACTAATAGAACTCTACACATACCAAGACGGTATAGATAACCCATAAGGTGAACATACAACACATAGAAACAAATAGGCCTAGTCTATGACTCAACGTTTATTGGTTAGGAACCATATAGGCCTATCCTATTAATTCACTCATCCGGTGAACATAGGTTCCCCTTCCAATACACAAAAGCATAAAAACATCACATGTATAAATCAAATCTCATCACAAAAAAAAAATCAGGGTAAGCCAAAACAATCATGTGTGACACCACTAGTCGGCTAAACTAGTGTGCACACCCACTGATCCTCAGTGTTGGCTTGACTTTCATCAGTTGTGAGCCTAGACTGTAGTTTACAAGAGCATCATGACCCTAGGTGATGACCTCGTCGGTGTCCAGACCCTAGGTGTGGAATCGCCCGCAAGTCCCGTAGAAAGGTGTCTATACGGAGACTTGACTTTTATGTACTAGCGTCAAGGGTATGGGGTCGCTAAATCAATTGTGCCCAGCACACGATTGGCCAATCGTTTCCTCACCAATCATCAAAAAATCATATACAAATGTTAAATACTTAAATCAAGTAAGGCACCATGCCTTTATTTATCGGTCCAACCAATAAAATGGAACTGTGCCAAGGTTTTAAGCCAAAAGAGAATACATACATGCAGTATATATGACTCAGTTAAGCATATGTAAGTTTCAAAACATTTTTCATGCATTGAAAGTTATCTTTTACACTTTAGTGAAAAGTTATTCAAAACTATAGTAAGAAAATCGAACATTGTCCTGTGCACTTCAATTGTTGAAAACAATATCATTTCTCAAAATATGAAATGAAAAAATCGTTTTCACTTCAAGTGCAAAGAGTTATTCAAAACAAGGTCATTTATTAAATACATAAGTATACTACCATTTATTTGAAAATCAATTTCTACTATGCATTACCTAGGTTTCAAATTCACATACAATTCATTCAGCACGTCTTAGGATGTTCCAATTCTATTTGAGAAATATGGTTTCCTAACTCACCTCAAAAGAAGGTATACACTCTCTTAATTTCAATAGTCTTCAGTACGAGTTCCTTGATTCGTAGCTCCTGAGCCTTTATGCATAAAAAGACATACGATGAAATTACTACTTAAACATAAATTTCATAATTATACACTATCACATAAGTGTATAAAGCACAATACCACTCCCTTTAAGCTATAGAACTCGACCATTAAATGCCTCACATGGTTACTTCCTTACTATTCACATTAGCTTTTCTTTTACATTTCCTAAGGCATTTAATGCCTTTAATTCAATACTTACTCGTTTCAAAGCATAATTAAGCACATCTTTATCCATATACATTAGTCCATTACTCATCAATCTAAGCAACAATTCAAGTTTAGCCTAAGTTAAACATGAAAGCCTCTTTCCAATGCACACCATCAAAATCCTTAAACCCTAAGCCAAGTTCACTTAGGCATTTTATCAAACACCTAATGTTGCATAACTTTCAAGTCACATTTTCAAGGCTTTATCATAATAATTTATACTCCTATCACATCATAGAGTAACACTTCCACTCAATGACACATTCCACCACACCATTCAAACCAACTCCCTTCATTTAAGCTACATTTATCAATTACACAACTCATTACATTAATCCACTTCTTTTTCATCATTTCTGCCCAACCTTAACCAACATACATCTTCTTCATTCCTCATCATCAATTCAAATTATACATGCACAATTAACACCATAGAATTCATTTAAATCATCGATTTCAAAAGGTATCCAAAAATTTACAACTTTCACCAAAAAGGGGGCATTTTTAGTTTTGACTTAAAGAACCCTCTCTATGACACATTTCATTCACCTAAACCATGATTCATGCATATTCAAGCATGGAGAATAACATATCTTAACATCAAACTCAAAATCATAATGTAGAGAGAGATGAGACAAAATTTACCTAAACTTCCTTTACTGATATCTTCAAATCCTTTGAGAATTTCTCAATTCTAATGATAGATTTGTATTCCTTGACCTCAAATTACCTTCGAACTCCTTGGTTTGGATTGAAAGATTAAAAAAAGGGCGAATTTTGGGGATGGCCAAAACTCCCTCTCCTTTTCCTCTCTTCTCCTTTCTTCCTTTCTCTTTTAATTAAAACAAGATGGTTTAAGTCTAAAGAACATGAAGTGCACAGCCGCACATAAGAAGAGTCTAGAATTTTGACTCTTCTTTGACCAAAATATGGTAAAATTACCCTTTTACCCTTAGGTTATATGAAATTACCATAATACCCTCTAAACTTTTCCTAAATTTGCAATTAAGCCCAAAAATTTGAGAATGAACAAAACTTTTATTTTCATTTTGGTCCTTGGACTTTTTATAATTATTAAGCCCCTCAATTTTATAAAATTACATATTGGTCCTCCAAGAATTGAAAATTACATTTAAGTCCCTTAACATTTAGCAATTTGCAAATAAGCCCTTCTATACAGTATCTCCAAATATAGTATAATATAAAAAGGGCTTAAAGAGTCCGGCGTTACAAGTCCTCCCCCCTCAAAAGAGTTTCATCCTCGAAACTCTTAAGTCGAGAATACAAATAAATGGGGGTACTAGCATCTTATAGGATCCTCAGGTTCATATGTCATCTCCTCGAACCTGGGTGTCAAACTCCACCTCTTTCTTAAAACAATCAACTCTGGCGCAATGTCTCTCTTACTAGTCAATCCCTAATATTACCTCAAAATCCTAAAGATCGAGGGAAATAAGATCTACCTCTAACACAACATCACTGACCTTTATCTCACAACCCGTATATGCTTCATCACAAAGCATTTGCTCTCCTAGAGGAGTGACTATAATGAGAGGGAAATCTAATGGCTTTAGGGGATAGCTAACGTCCTCGGCAAAGGTCACACTAACAAAGGACCTTTACGTGCAATATAGATCAAAACTTTAGCGTCTCTACTGAGAACACACATAACACCTTATAAACTATGAGTTAGCAATTGCAGGTTTTGCAACTACTTCAGTGATGTGTTCCTCTAGTTTAAGTCACAAAGGTCTAAGCTTGCAACGACTTCCCTTTCCTCGTTCAAACATGCTAATAATATAAAATCAAAGAAAAGGAGACATTATTTAATAAAATAAATCGGACTAAGCCTATCTTAGCTGATGTCCCTTACACCCCAAGTAATGTCGAGAAGTACTCTCACCGAGGTCGAAATCATTCGACCGTTAAGGACGTCAACTTAACGATCTGAGACTCAACTTCTCAACTAAAGACTGTCGACACCCAGACTCAACTCTTAAGGCTCATGAATCTTTTGAAAACATTAATAAAACTTTTGAAAACATAAAAACCCTTTGCTCTGATACAAATTTAATTATCACAACCCGGAACCACATTGCGCACATGACAACCGCCACATACCCAGGTTAAAGATATTCATGGTACCCTTAACTCGACTATGCAAGGCTAACTGAATATCAATCTCAACGACAAAACAAAATGTTCATACATAAAGTCATTTACAAACCACAAGATAGAAAAGATTTAATTTACAAAATTATAAAACATATCGACATAATCATGAGCCACTACACAATAAAATACAAAACAGAGACTACCCATGTACGGTAATATCTCGAAAATGTCAAAAGACCGCAGGATCCACTCAGAACTTCAAACTCACCAAATTAACCTACATGGTTGGGAAGCAGAAGGGGGTGAGTGTTAGTAGTGTGCCCTAGGCCAATGATCATATGTGACTTTTGTACTAACATTCTGACTTATTAATAATATATTATGTGGTATTCTTTTATATATGCATGTATATTGTTTATGTAATGTGATTTACATTCCATGAATAGTATTAGGCTTATGTCATCAAGTATATGACTTGGTAGTAAAACCATAAGCATTATAATACTATTCTAAATTGTCCCTGGTAGATCATTATTGGTGGAACAATAATGAATTAAGGCTAGTATGTGTTCTGATTGATGATCACATTTTACTAATCATGGATATGAGTAATCAAATCAGATACATAGATATATTTTAGAGAACATATATTGGACCAACCCACAGAGAGAACACTACATGGTTTCATGTTATTAGTGATTCTCAATATGGTTTGACTTTAATCCTTTGACCTAAAGTCATCATGGTTTCCTACATGAGGAATTCAGTGTTTAGACATTAGACTAAGTTATCTTTAACCAGATAACAAGTAATCTTATGTTGGAAATTAAATGAATCATGCGGAGGGATGTGAATGAGGTACATGGGATTTGTACCTCTCTTAAATGAGAGAGATATCATTTGGGCCTCTTGACAAGTATGACTGAAGAAATGCATAGCTGTGCTTAAATGAATTGATGGGGAGTCATTAATGTAATTTGTTATAGTCAATCAACTTGGGAATCAAGAAACTATGATTAATCAAAGTTTGACATGTACCATGCCTTGTGATTAATCCTGATATCGTGTTACAAAGGGACTGAGCTTTTAACCATAGTTACAAGTTAAATCGGATTACCAATCCTCATTTGATTTGGGTAGTCATAATGTCTTGCTAGAGGCCAATTATGACTTATGGGCCTTAAAGTGTGATCAAGACCATTGCCAACATCAAATGAGCCTACAGGGTCGCATATAAAGAGTGATGTGTGGGCTTATTCTCTTGGGCCTAATTTATTAGGCACTGAATAAATATCTGTGGATATATTTATTGGGCTAGATTGAATTAATTATTATATGAGATATAATATGGGCCGAAACTTATTGGGCTTCTATAATCCTAATGGGTTTAGGATTATGATATTCTTACTCCTAATAGGAATAGGGATTAGGTTTCTTTATAAATAGAAAACTTATGTCTCATTAGAAGACACGCGAAAAACCCTAGCCACTTAGACCTAACCGTTCGTTCTTCTTCGGAGAGAAAAATTATGCAGTGTTCTAAAGTATTTTAAAATGTGCTAGCATACATTAGCTACTGACCGGATCGTTCATCCTCATGTGGATACCGGTAGAGGAAGTTCGCGTATTGCAGTGTCTACAAATCTGAAAACAAATACCAATATGCTTCAAGAGGTAATTCTGTACACGTTGTGATAGTTTCGGTTATACTTCTTGTTGTGTAGTTTCAACTAACTAAGGCATAAGACACGAAGTCCTATGGTCCATTTCATTGTGTATTATGAATATCCGGGCCATAGGCTATCCAACAGTGGTATCAGAGCCAGGTTATGTGCTTCTGTATAGTAAAAAATATGCATGTTTTGATTACATGTAGTTACGAATTTGAATGCATGATAGGAATATGATTTGTGTTCATGCATATTGTTTTCGGATTTGTTTATTCTCTTGGTACTAATGTGAACATATGACAAGAAAGAAGTTTTAGCTATGGAAGTTGATTACATTAAGATGTATTTCACTCATGGCTTGTTTCGGCCAAAGGAAGAGTTCAGACATAGAGATGTTTCCATCATGTTTGTAGCGGCCAAAAGTGTTTCGGCCAAGACATATCAACTTCCTTCAAAAGTGGCGTCTAGGGTTATGGACGAGGATGCCTAGGTGACGGCTGCTAAGGTTTCTGCCATGTAGGACATGTATTCGGAATAGGAAACCACAAGTATCCATGTTTGGCAAGGATACTAAAAGTGGAAGAATAAGAATCCATATATGATATGGATTCAGGAAAAGAAAAACTTCCTTATTAGATAAGGATTCTAAAAGACTCTAAGAATGGCAACCACAAAGGTATCCATATTCGATATGGATTTAGGAATTTAAGAACTTCCTTATTAATAAGCCCTGGATACAATTTTTTGTCCGGGGTAGCTTCCCCTTGACCCCCGTCCGCTAACCGGCCAGCAGGACCGCCGTTTATGATGCTTGATTCTTCGTTAGGTGTTATATATTTTGGGTGGCATTACATATGTTTTATTTATATTATTTGAATATTTATATGCATGTGTAAATTACTATTCTATTCTTCTAATTTATATACTCAAGTATGTTGTAGTATAGTATTAGAACTGTTATAGGATAAACACCCTTACTAATAAGATTAGTAACTTTCATAATGTACTAAGAACGACCCTCATGACAATATTAAGTTTATATGCCCTCTATAAAACTTTACCAATGTTATCTTTAGTTTATCCTTATTTGGGTTTGCCAAAGCAAAGCATATGAGAATCATCTAGGGAAGACATTCGAATAATGGTGCTATTCATAGGTAAAGTATGGTTAGACTTAACTAAGCTATCAAAACGGTTTTGGGCTTAGGGCATAAGATTGGGTTTTTACATACATGCAGTACATAAGCTGTATTGTAACATAAAGCCATCATGAGTTACATGTGATGTAATTGAAAAGAGTTTTCTACCTAAATAACTAAGTCTTGAGCATTAAGCCAAAACTTTCTTAGGACTTAGTGAAATATGGATCTTGTTCTTCCCACTTTTAAATAGAGGGTTATTAAATAGAGTGGGAGCTTATAACTCTTAATAATAATAATGTTAACACTTTTTGCATAATATTGTAGATTATGGCATCCACTCCATCCAACAACTTATCTATGCGATCTATCCTAGAGAAAGAAAAGCTTAATGGAACAAACTTCCTAGACTGGTATTGGAACTTGAGAATTGTTCTCAATCAAGAAAGAAGCTTTATGTCTTGGAAGAACCCATCCCTGAGGAACCGCCAGCAAATGCACCTAAGGCTCAAAAGGATGTTTACACGAAGCATATCAATGACTCTACGGATGTGTCATGCGTTATGTTAGGCGCCATGATCTCTGACCTTCAGAAGGATTTAGAGGAAATGGAAGCCTATGACATGCTTGCTCAACTAAAATCTATGTTTCAAAAGCAAGCACGCCAAGAGAGGTTTAGAAACACTAAGGCATTGAATTCATGAAAGATGACTCCTAGCACATCTATGAGTGCTCATATTCTCATGATGAAGAGTTATATTCATCATCTTGAGAAATTAGCTGCACCTGTTAGTCAAGAATTGGCAGCTGATCTTATTCTAGCATCTTTGGATGATGAATATGATCAGTTCATTCTTAACTACAATATGCATAGCATGGAGAAGTCCATTGATGAATTGCATGGGATGCTCAAGACTGCTGAGGAGAACTTGAAGGGAAAGGTTAAGACCACCAATGAAGTTTTTGTGGTTAAAAAAGGAAAGGGCTTCAAGAAGAAGGGTACAGGCAAGGGCAAAGGTAAAGTACCTAAGTCTAAGCCCAAGCCTAAAGCTAAGACTAAGGCACCCAAGGAGGGAGTTTGCTTTCATTGCAATGAACCTAGTCATTGGAAAAGGAACTGCAAACTCTTTTTGGAAGAGCTGAAAGAGAAGAAGAATAGTGCGAATACTTTTTCAGGTATGTTTGTTATAAAGGTCAATTTTACTCCTTTTGCATCTTGAGTATTGGATACTGGAGGTGCAACTCACATTTGTACTAATGTGTAGAATCTAAGAAGGACTAGAAGATCGATTGCTGTTGAGATCGACCTGTGTGTGGGATTTAGAGCAAGAGTTGTTGCGTTATCCGTGGGGACCTACGATCTTACTTTGCCTACTGGACTCATTTTAAAGCTTAGGAATTGTTATTATGTACCTACTATGAGTAGGAATATTATTTCTTTTGCTTATTTAGAGAATGATGGATTTAGATTTTCTATTGAGAATAAAAGTATTTCCATTTATAAAAATGACATTTTATATGGCATTGTACATCAATTAAATGGCATCTATACTCTAAACGCTGAGCCTCTTACAAATGAGTCCATCTTTAACATAAGTACCAAGAAGTTTAAATCTAATGATTTGAACCCAACCTATCTCTGGCATTGTCACTTAGGCTATGTAAATGAAAAATGCATCTCAAAACTCCATCAAGATGGATTCATTGATTCTTTTGAATATTTTAAGACATGTGATTCTTGTTTACTGGGCAAGATGACAAAGGCCCCCTTTATAGGTAAAGGGGAAAGGGCCAATGAGCTATTAGGTCTTATACATACCGATGTATGTGGCCCTTTTAGCATATCAGCAAGAGGAGGTTATTTGTATTTCATTACTTTTTTAGATGACTTCAGTAGATATGGCTATATCTATTTAATGAAGCACAAATCTAAATCTTTTGAAAAGTTCAAAGACTATAAGAATGAAGTACAAAATCAGCTTGGCAAGACAATTAAAATCCTTCGATCTAATTGAGGAGGTGAATACTTAATCCAAGAGTTTGATGATTATCTTAAGGATTATGGAATCGTTTCACAATTGGCTCCTCCAGGAACTCCTCAATGGAATGGTGTTTTTGAAAGGAGAAATCGAACTCTATTAGATATGGTTCGATCAATGATGAGTAAAACTGATCTTCCAAAATCTTTATGAGGATATGCTTTAGAAACCGCAACATTCATACTAAACTGTATTCCTTCAAAGGCTATAGAAAAGACACCTTATGAGTTATGGAATGGGAAACGTCCTAATCTATCTTTTCTAAATATTTGGGGTTGTAAGGCTTATGTGAAGTGTCCTACTGTCGACAAGTTGGCACCCAAATCTGAAAAATGTTTATTTATGGGATATCTTAAGGAAACTAAAAGATATTACTTTTACATCCCATCTGAGAACAAAGTGTTTGTTGCTCAAAATGGTCTTTTCTTAGAAAAGGAATTTATTTCCAAAGGAAACAGTGGGAGTAAAGTACAACTTGAAGAAATTCAAG
>JAOQMS010000009.1:5151849-5172544 GCA_027563885.1 Erythroxylum longipes | reverse complement strand
GAAATGATGTTGCGTTAGAGGAAGTGAATTTGGGACAACTTAGATTGAAATTAAGGAGATTTCATGGGAATAAGCTCGCATTTTATGACCTCTGAGTTGGACTCCGAAAATGGGGTCCAACACTTAACCTGTCAATTCATAATATAAATCATCATATCATATAAACTAAATTAACATACAATTTGAGTCAAGTTATCCTAAAGCTAACTTCCTAAGTCAATATTAATAGTAATCACATCAATAATCTCATTGCAATTAAAAGTATAAACCTTTATACACTCATTAAGATTTCCCTCAGTGCACTCAACTGTTTAGGGTGAAAAATATCAAACCCTCAAATCAATGCATAGTATAACTCTCACCATAGGCTTGCAATATTATCACATCTCCACCACTTATGTATAAACTAGAAACAAAAACCAAAAGGTCTTTACTTAGGTTGTAATGGGGCTTAGGTAAGGTACGATTAGGATAATAAAAAGGGTTGATTGGAATGAAATTTACTAAAGAGAATATTACATGAAACTTGTTATATTATACATAGGTCCTTGCAATATAAATCCAATGGTATTATATATTTTCTTCTTTTCTTAATCTATGCTCTCTCTTTTTTCAATCATTGCGAGCATTTATCATGTACCATTATTAAAGAAATATTAAACCTATCAAAATTTCAAGTTTCAAACACTCACGTAATGTAAATAACCCATAGGGTTCAAAATAATAAAAATGCTTAAAATAAAAATAAGATAAAGGTTAATAATTGGGTTATAATCAATGAAAAAGGCTAAGGCTCAAACTTAGTTATTCCTTAGGCATACAATAAGGTAAGCTAATAATCAAAGAAATAGGTTTAAACAAATTGTGGAATCTACGTGACCTTATCATTTCAATGCTTCTAATTTAATAAATACGGTCTCAATATGCATAATAAAAGCAAGTTCTAGAATGATTCAACTATACATGATACATAAGTGAAAGAATAAAAGAGTTTACAATTTTTTGAAATTTTCACTCTTAGGTTTAAAAACTCACGAAAAAGATGTTTATGTGAATAAATAGTATGCAATTTTCATTCAAATTAACTATCTCAATGATTACTAATAATATGACTTAGAAAAGCTGGTTTATTCTAACTATCATCTATTTGCGTACTAATTCAAATTAATATTCAATAATAAAATATAGTATCGATGGAAAGATATCAATTAATTCAAGATATCAATTAATAAAATTTAATAACAAAGATTATAATAAACTTAATAAATTGTTATCCATGTCCCCACACTCAAAATTGTGCATTGTCCTCAATGTACAATATAAGCACATATAATAAGTGAGAAAGTTGAGTTGGTACTTCTTTGAGTAAGATGATTTTTAGATTCTAATTTTTAATACTGTCCATCCAATATTAGAATAAAGAAGTAGGGATAAAATAATAAAAAAGTAAAAATAACAATAAAGAAAATAATACGAAATATGAAGATAGATATAACATAAAATTCAAAATAAAACCTATTATAATTCATGGATTGCCTCTCATGCAGTGCTTGTTTAACGTCATTAGCTTGGCATACCTTACACATTACTCTTATCCTGGGCCTATAATTAGTGGTTTATTTCGACCTCTTTCTCCGTATAAGGGTTTTGTAGCTTGTAAGTAAGCCGCATGTTGAAAGATAATAGCAAGAGCATAATTTATCAAATTAATAAATCCTATGAACTGCATTACTGCTCTTTTTAATGAAAAAATATTAATAAAATGAGGGATAACAAAAGTCCTTAAATCTTCTATTGATGAAAACAATTTGTCTTAGAGGAAGTAAGAGCCTCCATACTTAATGTGGCTACCAATGATACATCAGTAGTTTCCTTATTTAGTTCCTCCACCAGTTCTTCTTTAACCACCTTTGACTATCCTTCTTTTCTTCTTCCTAGACAAAGGTTTCTGGCTCATCTTCTTCAATTACCTCATGCCATTTATCTACTTCCTCTTCTTGGACAGAGGCTTCTTTTTCTTCTTCTTCTTTGTCTTCTTTTGGAAGCTCATTTCCACTCCTAAAGGTGATAGTCATTCCATATTCTTTAGGAACTTTTTTACTAGGACTAGGCAAACTCTCCTGCATCTCATCAAATAATATCTTCTCTAGCTGGTCGATCTAATTCACCATATTTTGTATCCGAGCCTCTGCTTCCTGATGCCTTATGTTTTATTCTTGAATAAAATTAGCCATCATATCTTTCAAAGCAATAGTTACCTCCTTGCCTTTTTGAAATGTATCCTCAATTATGAAATCGATCGTCATCTCTTCTTTACTCTGAGATGTTAGGGAGCTCAGATAGTATGAGGTATTATGCTCATCATATCCAGGTGAATAAAATCTTGCCTCAAATTAATGTCAGTTAGCTACATGCTTGGTAAGGGATTGTATTAATTTATCTGTAATACTTTAGTATTGTTGCTCTTGTTGTAAATATTCAATTGGAGCATAGTCATTCCATCCATATATATAAGGTTTGCTCCACTCTGAATTATACATATTCTCGTATGATGTACCTTGAGGTTGGTTATATAAGCTTGGTTGTTCCCACATATAGGTTGGTGTTTGACATTCATAATTGTAATTATTACTCCCACAAATGTTGTAATAGGGCATTATCAATTGACCTTCCAAAAACTTATAAGGAAACCGCTCTTTCCAATATGGTGATGTTATGTAATGCAATGACATACCATGGCTCCCATAAAAATACTGTCCGCTACATCCATTCATTGTGAGTTAGGGCTATGACGTTAAATCTCAATATCATAACAATCATTCACAAACTTAAAATAAAAGTAGATAAGTGCAAGAGAAAATTAAATGAATAAGCCAAAAATAAAATAAAGTATAATAAGAATAAAATAAAATAAATACAAAAAATAATGGCTGGAGTAATAGCATCCACCTATTCCTAATATTAATGTCCCTGGCAACAAAAACTTGATTGATAATTTCTATGTTATTAATATTTGAATTAACCGTAAGTGCACGATGTAGCTGTAGCTAACACAGGCAAGTATGGGTCGATCCTAAGAAGATAGTGATTACTATTAGTTACCTTTCTCCTATTATCTAGCCTATGAATTGGATGTTGGTTTTTAATAAAGAAAATAAAAATTAAACAATTAAAACGAAATAGTAAACAATAATGAACACAGAAATAAACGAAATTGCTTAGAAAACTTAATTAGTGTCTGGGTAATGAGTCCCTTTAAAAATCATTAAATAGTTAACCTTGTTATCATGCACTTATTTTATTGACTATCGGACTATGAAAATTGCTATGTCATTTTCATAACTCTCTCGAGACTACTAAAAACTAATCCATAGGGTGATTAACTTAAATCTTTCTAGTTAAAGTGCCTAAGATTGCATTATCGATTTATGAATTCTACTATTAGGTTTGACCCTAATCTAGAGGATTTATGTCGACCTATCTTTAGGTTTGCATTCAACTCCTTCCACTTATGGTAGATCTATTCACACTTAGGATTTCTCAATATCAATGATATGAAATCAGATCATGTACTAATATTTCAGATCTATTAAAACATGCATAAAACACATAATTGAATCATAATAGATTAATCAAAATAATTGCATTAAATAAAATAGTCAAAACATATTGTTTTTCCAACTACGGTTCATCACACTTAGACATTAAAAAGTGTTTATTTACACATAATAGAAAACGAAATCAAAGACAAATAGGAAGAAAAAAAATAATGTAACAGCCCTAAACCACCCGCCCATAGATATTGTCTGCTTTGGACCTTGGCCCAGCCAAGCCCTCACTATTTTGCTATTTCCACACACTTGCGCGGGAAAATGTGTCTTTAGGGGAGAGGTATCCATACCATTATAAGGCGTACTTCGTTCCCCTCTCCAATCAATATAGGAATCTAACATTCCACTCCTCTTGGAGGCCTAGCATCCTCGTTAGCCCACAGGCTTGGATCCACCCCTTTAGAGCGTCCTTGCTGGCCCACAGGCCTAGATCCACCCCACTTTAGAGGCCCAACATCCTTGCTAGCATACTGATTCGGGTACTGGCTCTGATACCATTTGTAACAGCCCGGATCACTTGCTCACAGATATTGTCCTCTTTGGGCCTTGGCCCAGTCAAGCCCTCACGGTTTTGCTCTTCCCGCACACTCGCTCAGGAAAATGCATCTTGTGAGTAAGGGTTTTCCATAGCCTTATAAGGCCTACTTTGTTCCCCTCTCTAATCGATATGGGAATCTAACATTCCATCCTCTTTGGAGGCCCAGCGTCCTTGTTGACACATCAGCCTGGGTGCTAGCTCTGATATCGTTGTAACAGCCCTAGACCACCTACCCACAGATATTGTTCGTTTTGGGCCTTGGCCCAGCCAAATCCTTATGGTTTTGCTCTTCCCGCACACTTGCTCGGGAAAAAGCGTCTTTAGGGGATAGGTATCCATACCCTTATAAGGCGTACTTCATTCCCCTCTCCAACCGATATGGGAATCTAACATTCCACCTCCCTTAGAGGCCCGGCATCATCGCTAGCCCACATGCCTGGATCCACCCCTTTGGAGGCCCAACGTCTTTGCTGGCCCACAGGCCTGGATTATTTAATTGTCATGACCTGGAATCACATCGGGCATATAACAACCTCCAAATACCTAAGCTAAGGATACTCACGATACCCTTAACCCGACTATGCAAAGCTAACTGGATATCTTTAAAAAAAACATTTTGGCAACACAACAGTTGTATTTTAAAATTCCCAAAACCTGCAAACAATTTTAAACACTTCTATATTCACACCAAAAATTTTACCATAACTTCAAGACTTTAAAGTCCACTCAAAGCAATCCTAACAACAGTATCAAAGTTCATATATAAGGTCTTTTATAATGATAAAACAGTCTTGAGTCAAATTTATAAAATTATAAAGCATATCACATAATTAACCCAAAGAAAATAGTTCATGACCCACTATGCAACAAAAGTACAAAATAGAGACTACCCACGCGCAGTAATGTCCCTAAAACGTCAAAAGACAACACAATCCTCACAGAGCTTCAAGCTCACTAAATTAACCTGCATGGTTGGAAAACGTAGGGGGATGAGTACACTATGTACTCAGTGAGCAGGAAAAATATATATCACGAATAGAACTCGACACACACCCAGATGGTATAAATAACCTGCAAAGTGAACATACATCACGTAAAATCAACTAGGAATAGCCTATGACTCAACGTATACTGGTTAAGAACCATATAGACCTAGCCTACTAATCACTCATTCGGTGAACATAGATTCCAGTTCCAGTACGTAAAAACATAAAAACATAACATGTATAAATCAAATCTCGTCAGAAAACAAATATCAGGGTAAGCCAAAGCAATCATATGTGTCAACACTAGTCGGCCAAACTAATGTGCACACCCACCGATTCTCACTGTTGGCTCGACATTCATTCTTGGTGAGTCCAGAATGTAGTCGACAAGAGCGTCATGACCCTAGGTGATGACCTCATCGATGTCCAGAATCTAGGTGTGGAATCACCCACGAGTCCTATAGAAATGTGTCAGTACAGAGACTCGACTTTTATGTACCAACGTCAAGGTACAAGGGTCGCTTAATCAGTTATGCCTAGCACACGATTGGCTAATCGTTACCTCACCAATCACAAAACAAATCATATTCAAATTTTAAGTATAAAATCAAGTAAGGCACTATGCCTTTATTTATCAGTCTAACCAATGAAATGAAACCTTATCATGACTCTAAGCCAAAAAAGACACATATATGAGGCAAATATGGCTCGATCATGCATATGTAAATTTCAAAACATCATTTTATGCAATAAACGCCATCTTTTGCACTCCAAGTGCAAAATGTTATTCAAAACAACATTGTTTCTTTAATACATAGACATATTAGCATCCATTTGAAGTTCAATTCTACCCTTTATTGCCTAGGTTCAAAATTCACATACAATTTATTCAACACGTCTTAGGATTTTCCAATTCTGTTTGAGAAATATGGTTTCCCCGACTCACCTCAAAAGAAGGTATACACTCTCTTAAATTCAACAGTTCTCAGTACGAGCTCCCTGATTCACAGCTCCCGAGCCTTTATGCATAAAAAGATATACGGTGAAATTACTACTTAAACATAAATTTCATAATTATACACTATCACATAAGTGTATAAAACACAATACCACTCCTTTTAAGCTATAAAATTTGACCATTAAATGCCTCACATGGTTACTTCCTTACTATTCATATTAGCTTTTCTTTTGCATTTCCTAAGGCATTTAATGTCTTTAACCCAATACTTACTCATTTCAAAGCATAATTAAGTACATCTTTATCCAAGCACATTAGGCCATTTCTCGTCAACCTAAGCATCGATCCAAGTTCACTTTATATAAACATAAAAATGTTTTCCAATGCATACCATTATAAGGCCTTAAATCCTCAGCCAAGTTCACTTAAGCAATTTATCAAACACTTAAAGTGCATGACTTTCAAGTCACATTTTCAAGACTTTATCATAATAATTAATGCTCTTATTATGTCATATAATAACACTTCCCATCAATGATAGATTTCACTACTCTATTCAAACCAATTCCCTTCATTTAAGTTACATCTATCAGTTACACCACTCATTACCTAAACCTACTTCTTCTCCATCATTTCGACCTAACCTTAACCAATATGCATCTTCTTCATTCTTCATCATCAATTCACATTATATAGTTATAATTAACACCATAGAATTCATTTAAATCATCAACTCCAAAAGTTATTCAAAAAATCACAAACTTTCACCAAAAAGGGACCATTTTGGTTTTGACTTAAAGAAACATTTGCATGACTCATTTCATTCATCTAAACTATGTTTCATGCATATTCAAGCATAGATAACAACATATCTTAACGCCAAACTCAAAATCATAATGTAGAGAGAGATGAGACAAAATTTGCCTAAACTTTCCTTTGGTGATATCTTCCAATCCTTTGAGACTTTCTCAAATCTAATGATAGATTTGAGTTCCTTGACCCCAAATTACCTTACAACACCTAGGTTTGGGTTAAAGAATAAAAAAAAAGTCGTGAAAGATAGGTGATGGCTGTATGCTTCATCTTATCTTCCTCTCTTCTCCTTTCTTCTCCTTTCTTTTAACTAAAACAAAGTGGTTTAATGCCAAATAAAGAGGGTGCACAGCCATAAGGTGAAGAAGGGTCTAGAATTTGACTCTTCTTTTACCAAACATAGTGAATTTACCTTTTTGCCCATAGCTTATGTGAAATTAGCATTATATCCTCCAAACTTTCCTATGTTTGCAATTAAGCCCAAAATTTGAGAATGACCAAAACTTTTATTTTCATTTTGGTCCTCGGACTTTTTCCAATTATAATTAAGCCCCTTAATTTTATAAAATTACATATTGATCCTCCAAGAAATAAAAAATTACATTTAAGTCCCTTAACTTTTAACAATTTGCAAATAAGCCCTTATATACATCAACTTTTCCAATTAAGTTGTCTAAGTGTCCAATAAGTCTGTAAATCATTTCTAATCACTTATAAGGCATTAGAACACATTTAACTCAGCCACCATGGCCATATCCATCAAATAGAATCGATTTTACAAACTTAGAAGCTTATATGTCAGAAATCTCTAAGATTTCGCATACCGATGAACTCTAAGTTCATGTAAGGGCATACAACATTATATATCATTGACATAATACCGAAAGGATTCAAATACATTTTCGAGCTCATATACAATCATGTATATGTCAATATACAATAGTATCTCCACATATAGACCTATACAAAAAGGGTTTAAAGAGTTCGGCGTTACAACCATCGATGACGCTGGGCCTTCAAAGGGGTGAGAATGTTAGATTCCCATATCGATTGGTGAGGGGAACGAAGTAGGCCTTATAAGGCTATGGAAACGCCTCCCTTACAAGACGCATTTTCCCGAGCGAGTGTGTAGGAAGAGCAAAACCGTGAGGGCTTGGCTGGGACAAGGCCCAAAGCAGACAATATCTGTGAGCTGATGGTCCGAGCTGTTACATATGGTATCAGAGCCAATATTCGAATCAGTATACTAGCAAGGACGCTGGGCCTCCAAAAGGGGGTGGATCGAGGCCTGTGGGCTAGCAAGGACGCTGGGCCTCTAAGGAGGGTGGATCCAGGCCTGTGGGCTAGTTAGGATGCTGGGCCTCCAAGAGGGGTGGGATGTTAGATTTCCATATCAGTTGGAGAGGGGAACGAAGTACGCCTTATAAGGGTATGGATACCTCTCCCCTAAAGACACGTTTTTCCAAGGGGTGGGAAGAGCAAAACCGTGAGGGATTGGCTGAGCCAAGGCTCAAAGCGGATAATATCTATAAGCTGGTGGTCTGGGCTGTTACAAATGATATTAGAGCCAGTACTTGGGTCGATGTGCCAACAAGGACACTGGGCCTCCAAGGGGGTGTATTTAGGCCTGTGTGCCAGTAAGGACGCTGCGCCTCCAACGGGGTGGATCCAAGCCTATAGGCTAGCAAGGATTTTGGGCCTCCAAGGGGGGTGGAATGTTAGATTCTCATATCGATTGAAGAGGGGAACGAAGTAGGCCTTATAAGGATATAGAAACCCCTCCCTCATAAGACGCGTTTTCCCGAATGAGTGTACGGGAAGAGCAAAACCGTGAGGGCTTGGCTGGGCCAATGCTCAAAGTGGACAATATCTATGAGTGGGTGGTCTTGTGCTGTTACATATAAAACAAAGGAATCATAATTCTAAATCTCCCTTTCTCTTCTGTTGAATGTTCTTGTAAGTTTGAGGTTTGATTTTGAAATCTATTAGATCTTTTGATGATTTCTTTGTGTTCTCCACGTTCCTTAATCAAAATCGTTCCTTTTGAAAGCTTTCTATGTCAGGAATATGCTTTAAAAGTCTTCCCTCCCTAACTTTCCTTTGATCATGGCCTTTTATACCGAAATTTAAGATTTCTGGGACATACATGGTCTAATACACGGTTGTGTAAGAGACCATATAGCTCAAAAAATACTTAAAATCGTGACTTTACATGTTTTAAGAGACTTACACGATCACATGCACAGCCATGTATCTCCAAATTACTTCAAATCTTTGTTTTATTCCATGATTTCACCCAAATTCCTCTCTTTTTGCTCCATGAAGGCAAATCATCACCTATGAATGCATTTGGAATTAAGTACTAAAAATATTTGTAAAAAACTATAAAATATCAACCAAAATACATCGTATATGGGTTTATAATTATAATCAAATTAGCATCTATTATAGCTTTTGTGTATTTATTGTTGCCTATGATTATTTAATACTTTTGTCATATTCTTACTTGAGTGTGATAGTTCAGCATTTTGATGGTCGTGAGCCCTTCGAGAACAAGATTTTGTTAGTTAACGATCATGTGAGAAGGTTGAGTCTTACTTAAGCTGACCTAAGTGGTATTATCATTTAAAAGAGTAAGTGCAACTTCTGTATAAGTTCAATTCTTAGAATAACCTTTGTAACAACTATCCAAATAGGTTTCATACTAAATACTTGAATTATGAAAATTTATCCGTTTTAGCCTAATGATTAAATTTATAATTGGATGGATCCTTCCCTTGAATTAGAGTTAGATAAAATTGAATTTCTCACTTTATACTCAGTTGGTTTATTTTAACTTCTTGTTAATTTTAGTTTATTAGGTAATTAATTATAAACTCCCATTCTATTTTGTCAATTGAAATTAAGAGGCCAATATTAAATTCTATTGGGATTCAATCTAATTCTACAATTATCAAAATATTTTAGTAAATTAGTTGTTAATTTTGAGGACTTTGACAACCCATCTAATATCAACGACAACCCTAATTGTGATTACACTAACTTAATACTCCTAACAAATCCGCAATCTCATGTTTAGATACTAGTACAATTTAGGCATATATTATGTAAATTATGATCATAAGTCATTGGTTCAATAACTAGCATTGTTTTTTGATGCATAGTGAAGCTCAGACAAGCAGGTACTTGACGAATAGTTAATCTGAATTGCAGCCTAAGGTGTGATGGACTTGGTCACCTTGACGAATAGTTAATCAAATTTGCGACCTAAAGTATGAAGGACTTGGTCACCTTAGTGCTACTAAGTTTCTAAATAACAACTTGAGGAACCCAATAGAGTTTACTTGCTTCTCCGAGGATACAATACGAAGATCTAAAGTCTACCCCAACTTATTCATGATTATTAACAATAGCTATGAGATGTTTCTACGACATTGGAACATCTGATAACCTCATCCAAAGTTTCATATGCATAAGATCAGAGATTCAAGTCACCCCATCTACATGCTCTGTAGTTTTAAGAAGTTGGGGGATGATGTTAATAAAACATGATATAAGAAGAGAGGACTTGGTTCATCATCCACAAATTCTTGGCCGAGATGGGGATTCTCCATACAAGTCTTCTTGGCTACATTCAGAGCATTATTATTATTATTATTATTATTATTATTATTATTAATTTCCTTATCATCTTTGTCGTCGTTGTTGTTATCATCATTATCATCATTATTAGCTTTTTCTTTTCTTTTCTTTTCTTTCTTTTTATTTATTTATTTATTTATTTTATTCCCTCTTCGTATAGGTCATTTGAAAATAATTTCTCTACTAGTTAGAGATAAAACAACGTTCTACTTAACTTACTCAAATCCTGCGTTAACAAGATTTTACTGGACACAATTCGATGAAGATTCTCTTATAAATTCCCAATTGTAAGCTGCGTAATTTTATTTTTATCACAATTTGTAGTTTCTTACCACTATAATTCGATATTAAGTTTAAAAATTTATTAACCCAATTTCTCAATGAATCCTAATAAAAAATAAAAAAAATCCGTTAATTTGAAGTTAAATTATACGATAGTTCAAAGTTTAAAGTCTTTTTATTAAAATTCAAATATAAAAACATCAAGGTTTTAATTTTTTTAAAAAGAATTACTGAGAAATAATTATGGAAACAAAAATAGGGGAAATGGGCAAAAACCTACAAGCAATAGATGGCCTTTCGATTCCTCCTGAATCCGGAGTCCATAATCATACAAGGTACGCGAGATTAAAGAATTGATAAAACTGAGGTTAAAAATGATTGGATGAGTAATCAGGAACACAGTTTCCACGAACTGTTCATCACTAACGCTCAAATTCACCGACAAAACTAAATACCACTTCTACCATCCGTGATCGGAAATCATGGAGAACAAGCGGAAAATGGTTCCTTGAGTTGGTATCGCAGATATCGCCGGATATTTGCTTACTATCGATTCAATTCAATACATGAAAATCTGCTTCAATTTAAAGACTTAGGTCATGCCACCGATATCTCTACGCACCCAACTTCTCAAAAAATTCATATCCTACCCTTTCCCGAGGTAGGTATGAGTTCTTGCAATGATTAAATAGACATGTGTTGTCACTAAGAATCAAAAGATCATACAATATATTTTAACCAAAATCTCCCCCCAACCCAGAGGATAAATTAAAGAGTAAACAAAAAAAAGCAAGTTAATGTCCAGAACAAATGAAATTAGCCAATCTCGACTTCTTTCTTACAAGAAGACAGACACCAAAATAGAAAGGAAGTTTACAAAATCATCATCACTCATCGTCAGAGTAGTTGAACTTAATGGAGTGAGATTGCAGATCAATCTGCCCTCCTCTGTATGTCCCACGCTTCTTCTTTGTCTTTTCATGCCTAAAACCCCTGAAAGAACCAGTATGCAGGGCAAAGCTCATTGAAGCTGTTTTCGAATTTATAAAGATGTCCTTTTCCTACACTATTCATCAAGATATACAGAAACCAATATTTTCGTGGGGGTTCCTAAAATTTATTAATAATTAAATCGGTAAGTAGATCTGATGTCTAAGACGAAATCCAGAATTATAATAATCTTTTATTGCACGAATTACACAAGAGACAAGTAACTGGACTGAAACAAAAAATGTCACATTCATATCATGTACCTTCCTCTAACTTGCCCAAGAACTTCTTGAGCTTTAGCACCATAACCAGTGTCAGCCCCCTCCTGCAAAGAATTTCAGACCGCAAAAAAGTCCTTATTGAAATGATATACATGGGGAAGGATGAGAAACTTGAATTTGGATCCAGAAACAAACCTTTGCCCAGTATGAATTATCTTTAAGCCTCTCATCAGAGAAAACCACCTCGTCAACTTTTATTCTTTGAAAATGCTTAACTGATTTTGGCTGCAATAACATTGCTCCAGTCTAAGCACAAAAGAAAAAACGACAAAGCTATGTTCTTCAACATAATAAATCAGATGAACTAAAGAGCATATTAAGCTTCCAGTCATCAGTATAGAGAGACAGACAGACAGAGAGAGTTTATGGTGATATCCCTCTTACAAGGAATTTATTCAAATAAAAACCAACAATCTTTCCAACACCTTAAAAGTTTCAGTCTTATGCCTCTTTCCTCTAGTTGTCACTAGAAGCACTATACATCCCCTCTACTTCGACATCTTAAAAACCCTGACCCCTTAAAAGGCCCAAAACTAGCTGAAGCTACCAATTACAAGTGAAAATGGTGGGCTGTGTAAATTTAACTGCACGAAAAGGCTTGCAATTGTGAACCACTCCACCCCCATAACTCTTAATCTTCATTTATACATCCCAAGAAACAAATCAGGCTAATGGCTCTCAAAACTATGAAATCTCCATATTTTAGAAGTCAACAGCTACACATTTAGATAACACATGAAATATAACACATTGTTTAGCTGTATATCCAAAATCTACTAGGTCACTAGATATTCAAATATAGATGAAGGGCTTACAAAAGAATCTCAGATAATTAGAATAATCATACAAAATAGTCCAAAAATGCATGAAAACTGTGGTTAAGTATTTTCAGTTTCAGAAACTAAAAGCTAAATAACAAGACATGTCACCATGTTTGATGGTCAAGAATCATACCTCCGATGAACCATTCCGTTGCTTCTTCATGTTGCTTAGTGTCGCTGAATGCTCTGCATTCGTCTCAATGTATCCATTTGCTTGCTCATTATGTTTCTCTGTAGGTATTTTGCAGGACTCTCCATCATTTACCTTGGGTTTTTTGGAAGTTCCTGTCTTGCTACATTTTGAGTCTTCCGCTTCTTTTTCATTGGCAAGTTCAGGAGAGTCTTCTTCAGAAGTTAAGCGCTTCCTTTTCTTGGAAAGTTTATCCTGTTTATTAGTCATGTCCTCCCCTGAAGCATTCATAACATCTGTTTTCAAATGAACATCTTCAACAGCATGATCAGAAGACCTGTTTTTCTTTTTCTTCTTATCCTTCGATTTAGTCTTTGTCTGGGAATCGGTTACTACATTATCTTCCGAAGTTTGGCCATTTTGGGATTTTTCAACGGTCAGCCCCGGTAGTTCTTTCGAAGCAGGTTCAATATCATCTGCCAGAGGATCAGAATCCAACTTGCTCTTACTTTTCTTCTTGTTCTTACACTTCTTATCAGGAGATTTCTTCAGTATCTCCGAATCAACATTTTGTTCTTGTCTACTCTTTTCTGCGACATCAACATCACAGTCATCCTTCTTCTTTTTCTTTTTATTACTCAAAGTTTCTGCAGACACAACAAAGCCCTCAAGATGTTGGTTCAGAAATTCAAGTATCATGTAAATATCAACATCAGTAAATTGAGCAATGAGCTTACGCCAAGATGGACCAAATAAGCAATCCAAAAATCAAAAGAGCAGGTTGATAGTAGAAACATCAACAAAACAAAACAAAAGGAAAATCTGCAAGTACTAGGAAAAGCTAAATACCTTGCACTTGGTGACTCTCCAACTTTTTGCTGGCAGGACCACTGCAAAAGATATAGATACACATGCCATGTGAATGCAATTTAATGGTTAAAAATCAATATAAAACTGGAAGAAAAACACACGAAGTCTGGGAATGTGCGTCATTCTTGGTTGAAAATTGAAAAACCAAAATTTATCCATTAAAAGGAAAAAAAATAAATTGGCATTACCTTGTCTCCAAAAAGTTGCGGAACATCTCTTCCAAATCAAAAGAGGACGTGCCCAAATCATCTTGCTGCTCCAAAAAACAGAACAGGAACTTAATGAGAAAGAAGAAGAAGAAGAAGAAAAAACCAAGAGAAGAAAAGGAAAAGAGGGTTTAAGACATTGATATTGGCTTCAGATCGGAACTTCTTGAGGGTTTTGGAGAGGCCACTTTGCTCCAAATACCGAGCTATAGAGTGAAGAAGAAGGTGGTTGTCACTCGGCATCATTTGGGGCGAAGCAGAAGATAGCAACTGCACTTGCCGAGGCTTAAACGCTAACACGTTAGGGTTTATGTTCATTCTTCAACTTGCTTTCAGGGCGGGTCTTATATCAGGAAGACATTTTAGTATATATTTAATCTGATTCTTCAATACATATTACATTAGAATTAAACATGGACTAAATGGACGTTTATATGTGCAATTAATTATATTGTATAACAATAAAAGTGCATATACAAATAAACCATTTTATACATTATTTTCAGTAGAAAAATAAATTTCTATACCAAAATACATTTTGTTTCACATATTAAAATTATAAGAACAAATTTTATTTTCTACTAACGAAGAATAAACTTTTAATTTAAAGAAATATGTTGATGTTATGACCAGCACGTGAACTAATCCCACGATAAGCTCTTCAAAAGACAAGTGTTTTAGAGATGAGGAATAAAAGTGGGAAGATAGTTAACTAGGTAGCTTAGTTGAAATACTATTAATTATGCTTTAATTATTTGGCTATGTTCCTATTTATCATGTTTTAGTGGCTCCACTTATGTACTTAGTGGTTAGTGGTTTTCGTGGTGTAGAAGTTGGTTATTTTCATGTTATTAAAGTTGTAAGTGGGAACAGAAAGAGGGGAAGAAAATTTTATCTCAAATTATGAATTCAAGAAATCTTTGGGCTCTCTTTTAATGAACCTGTACCGTCATTCACCATAGGTCACAAAGGAAGAAAATCAAATAAACATTCATCTCCTCAAAGTTTATAGGTTGATTTTGCAAGTAATTGCCCTGTAAGTCGATCTCAGTTTCAGGACTATAACAAATTGGTAGCAGAGCTAACACCGCTGCTTCAAATCCTCGTGTTACGCCCACGGGTGGTGACGCTGACATTGCAGTGTTCGCTTGAGGCTAGAAAAGGTCTAGCTTATAGCTAGCATGTGGATACGTGGGTGATGATGCCAATATAGTAGTGTTCGCCCGGCGCTAGAAATGGTTTAGCGCATAGCTAACTCGCTGGTGCCTAGGCTGCAAAGTGTGGTGGAATGATACGGTTTAATTGTCCTACATCGGTAATAAAAAAGGCTGATGTGGGGTTTATAGGCTTATGGGCTCTCTTACCCTTCAAGCTAGCTTTTAGGGTTGGTTCTCGTATAAAACTTGTAACAATTGGTTTGGTATATACCTCATCTCTTCGGACCAGGTTTCCTTCTTTTGTGCTTGAGGACAAGTGTTATTTTAATGGGGGCAGTGATGCTATGACCAACCACGTGAACCACTCCCAGGGTAAGCTCTTCAAAGGACAGGTGTATTAGAGACGTGAAATGAAAGTGGGAAGATAGTTGACTGGGTGACATAGTTGAAATATTATTAATTATGCTTTAATTATTTGGTTAAGTTCCTATTTATTAGGTTTTAGTGGCTCTACTTATGTACTTAGTGGCTAGTGGTTTCCATAGTGTAGGAGTTGGATATTTTCATCTTATTAAAGTTGTAAGTGGGAACGGAAAGAGGGAGAAGAAAATTTTATCTCAAATTCTGAATTCAAAAGATCTTTGGGTTCTCTCTAATGAGCCTATATCGTCATTCACCATAGGTCACAAAGGAAGAAAATCAAATAAACATTCATCTCCTCAAAGTTTACATGTTGATTTTGCAAGTAATCGCCCTGTAACTCGATCTCAGTTTCGGGACCGTAACAACTACATTTCCACCAAATAAATTATCTTTTCCTTTATGGTAATGATTAATGTTTTAAAAATTGGACCGGACATCAAACCTGTAACACTCACATCCTCCCTGAAAGGGTATGCAGATACTACTCAAAACAGTACGGAAACAATCCAAAACATGCCACAATATTCCAGAAATTTATTGAAAATAAGATAATATACTTCACATTCATACATCGTCGAGTTATAAATAGAACATCGTGTACATATTGTACTCATCACATACATGCCTTACATACAAATCCATCATGTATTATTGTTATTACAAACCATTTATACAAAATACAATATGTCTCAACACATTGAAATACAACTTAGAAACTTAAACATAACATTTTCTAAAATCATATCAAGTCCTTCATTGGCCATTGCAGTTGTCTTTGTCCCAGTCTTTAAACCTTCTTATTAGAACCTACTCAGGGGCAAAACCACTGTGCTAAGCATAAAGCTTAGTGAGGAATAACTAAATAAGATATAAATTAGCAACTGTTTCTAAAAGTCGTCTAGCATTCACATATAATGTTTCAGATCATATCATAAGCAATCTTTAATTGTTCATATTAAAGAGCATTCCAAACATTATTTGTCTCAAAACAGAATGTAGTTCATCAGCACAGAATATTCTTGCATCAGAACAAAACATATAAGTATCAGAATAAAACATCATTGCCTTAGAACAGAATGTACAAGTCTCGTAACAGGATATAGGCTGCGTTTGGATCTACGGTGCGGTGAGGATAAGTACACCACAGTTTTCAAATGCAGTCACATGTTTGGATTTGCGGTGAACAACCGGAGGTTGAAGAAAAGTACGGTGCCACCGCAGAAATCAATAAGTAGAAAGAGAGTTGTGGGAGGAAACTGCTTATGCGGTAGAAATTTTCCTTTCCATTAATAACCTTCACTACTAGTATTATTTTCCATTATACTCTTAATTAATATGACTAATAATATATTTTTATGAAATATTTTATTTACTAAATTTATTTTATATATTTTTTCTTATTTTAATTTAATATTTTATTATTTATAATTTTAAATTTGTATGACTAATAATATATTAATTATTTATACAATAATTAATAGTTTATTAAATCAATATGCTTTTTAGTCATTGTATCTCTTTTCAGTAACTGCAACCGCAGTTGTCGAATACCTATTTTCACATTTCAGTAGTTACCAAAACAGCAACCCCAAACACATAAGTATTTATTGAGAATAAGTACTTATCATTTCAGCAGGTTGGTTTTAGCAGATTGTCAACCACTACTGCTCTCCCAAACCAAGCCATAATAGTGTCAAAATAGAACATAACTTATATCAAAGCATAAATTATCTTTTATCCTATCAGAACTTATTTATATCAAACTTTACAAGTATCAAAATACAAAACAAATTAGCCTGCTAATCTTTTTTACAAAAGTAGGTAATGGGACGAGAATAGAAGATACCATGTTTGGCATCTGAAACAGAAGAGACTTAACTCTCTGAAACAGAAGACATAAAAGTGTCTAAAATTAGAAGACACTAGAGTGTCTGGCACAAAAGACACCTTAGTGTCTAGTTACAGAAGCAATTGCAGACCCTTTTAGGTATGCCTATTTACCCAAGACTAGGATGACGACTAGGACTTAATAGTTTTAAAATAATCCATTTCAGATTTCACATTCACAAGCAAAAGATGTTATGTCTTTATTTTCCTCAAATTGAACATATATATATGCACATCTAACTAATCATACCTTATAAGAATAAACATTGCAATAATGTATCATTAAAGGCATTATGTATCTACACATTCCATATCATGACATAAAGTTCCAATTTGTAAATAATCATATTCAATTCTCATAATATAAACCTTTTAAAATACATTAGTATTCATAAGAATACATTCATCCTTAGTCACATCATTCTTTTCAACATTAGACACATCATTAAATAATCACACATTGTTTAAATAATTACCTCAATTAACAATCCATAACTAAATTAACTTTTACTCAATTAATCTAACATCATCTAGGTTCATTTTTAAGTCCCATTCAAGTCTATATGCAACATAGGAAAGTACCTTACCATTTGTTGTTTCAAACATCACATAAAAGAAGAAATAACTCATGTTGATGGCCTTCCCACGATCATTGAGGCATACTCACGATCGTGGGTTTAGCCACTAGAATGTTTCCAGCCACTTTCTGGATTTTTTCTAGATTTTTCTTAGGACAGGCTTCAGGTTAGATTTGTATGGCCATGTTGACATGGAAACTGAGGTTTTTAGGCAATATGTTCTTCTAAACAAATGTTCCTCTATGTCTTAAGTTTCTAATGAACTAAAGTTCATACAATTTGGTTCATTATTCATAGTGTTATCCCTAAAAACACTACAGACTATTCCCAAACAACGATAGAATCCAAAACTCAATTTCAAGATACATTTCAAAACCCTTTGAGATAGAACTAAAATTCTATTCCTTAATGAAAGTTGTAGAAATATATGTGTAGTTTAATCCACAACTAAAATCACCCTATTTGGATATCTACAGGTCAAGTTATGGCCAAAATACCAAAGTCTATTAAGTGAAACCACTACAATTAACTCACATCTTACACCTTCCACAACCCTTCTCCAAAGTTTATCAATTACACTTCAATTCCACCTAATTCATACCTCAATTACACATCAATTTCATGTCTAGAACCAATTCAAAGTCATTCATTAAGCATCTCACAATTTATGATCTTTCATGTATAAAAATCTAAGCAAAAGCAGACAAACAACTATCTTGTTCCAGACCTCAATTCATCATCAAGTCAATACATATTCTACCCAATTCAAACAGCAAATAATTCATATGATAACATGCAATCAAGATTAGCATTTCCTTACCTTTTTATTTTCAAATTTCTAACTCAAAGAACCAGCTAACCTAGCCCTTCCAAGCAACCATCACACATATAAGATCAAGGCGCAAATCTTAGCACCAAAAAGACAATATAAAAGGTAACAAGATCTAGCTTCCTTGATACAGCATCTTGCAAAGATATCAAGTGATGACGATCCAAATTGTTGGACCGGAGTTCGACTATCTGAAATATCAAAAGACGTGAACGTATTATCCTATAAGGTTATTTCCATAAGATCTCTCTAGCTAAAACTAGTCTAGACAGCGGAATCACAAATTGACCTCTTTAGAACAATTGTAGATCCATGCCTATAGTTTACTTTGAAATAATAATTTCCTCATTCTAAACTCTACAGATCAAGATATGATTAATATACCGAAGTATGTTCAGTAAAACAACCAATTCATGCTCTTTCAGTTGTTTTCCCTCACTTTCTCTCCATCAATATTTTTCGAATCAACCCTAATGGATATCAAAATTTTATGGAGACGTAGAGAAATATGTTAGGAATCTATTAGTTCAAAAATCACCTCATTTGGAGATCGGGTGATGAAGTTATGGCCAAAAGAGTCAAACGTGATTATGTCCTCAATCATATTGTATCTATCTTGGGACAATTGGCATAACTTTCACTAGAGATATCAGATTAAGGTCGTCTTAGGACAGTTTCAAAGAGGACTCTGAGATCTATAACTTTTGTGAAGGTTTTGAAGAAATATTTGTCATCTAAAGGGTCAAAATTGCTTCGTTTGATGCTTCATCTGGTATCTATGCTTCGGTTGATGCTTCGTCTGACGCTTCGTCTGACGCTTCATCTGATGCTTCGTCTGATGCTTCGTCTGGTACCTATGCTTCGTCTGATGCTTTGTCTGATACTTCGTTTGACACTTCATCTGGTACCTATGCTTCATCTGATGCTTCATCTAACGTTTTGTCTAACGCTTCGTCTGGTAACTATGCTTCGTCTGAAGGCCCTATCTTTTGCGTACGAGGTCCAAAAATTACAAACTTTATACCGTTGGAAAGCTAAGAAAAAGATCTACAGTTTTTATGCAGACAACTATGGCTAATTCTACCTAAATTGATACAAATTTTCCCTTGAGTTCAGAAAACAATTTGTACACCCATGAAAGCTTGCAAAATGCCATATCTCTTCATATCAATTCAACTACTAACTACTCTTGTGAAAATCGTGAATCTCACCTCAATGCATTAGTGGCTAATGCATTTATAGCCATCGACAATTGACTACAATTCAAGTATATGCACATGTACAGCTAGCAATTCAAGCATTAATCAATTTAGTTCAAAACTCATAACACAATACATAGATTTTAGCCATTAAACACAACACTCAAATGCATCATACTTGACAATTCAAAGATGCAATGCATAAACAAATGGCTCGAAATTTTCGTGGAATGAAACAGAGAAACTGAAGTTTACGTTGTGAACAAAACGAGTCCGATTTCTCAGGATCTCGTTGCCTCAAGCGGGCAGCCGAGAGAAGGCTATAGGTCAACGTACACGTGACTAACAAAACGGGTTCCTCTCTTGCCCAATCACAAACAAATTTGATGCTCAATATAGTCAATCACAAATCCATAGTCTCATGCTTCTTTTACTTTTTCTTCTTTCCTTTTATACAAATATCATAACCTTTTTCAAGGCATAACATAATCATA
>JAOQMS010000009.1:5090497-5126064 GCA_027563885.1 Erythroxylum longipes | reverse complement strand
TATCTAAACATTTCATAAATCTTATCATTATATTTAATACCCAAAACATAAGTACAACCAACAGTATATAGCAATTTGTGTAATATTCAAAAGATATAAAGAAAGTATGACATAAATAAGATAATGTGACAATGTTATTCTTGATGGAAAATACTAAAGACATTTATAGGTACAACTGATCCCGACCACTAACTCATGTCCAAATGTAGAAGTTATACTCCAACTAGACTAGCTAGATCCCTCTTAGACCTGAAAACAACATTGCAATTTTGATGAGTTTGAGAACTTAGTGAATAAACCATCATCGATGCACTCATATAAGTCATATCATAGAGGGTAGTTCCAGCAACATATTATTGCACATTAATAATCATATCATATAGAACAGTTTTAATCACCACATCACATTATCAATGATATCCAGATGTATTGCAATATTTTGATTTAGTTTGAACATATCATATATGCAAAAATGAAAATGCAAATGAACATGTGATTTATTCCTTTTTTCTATTTTTATGATCAAATATGCCAATTCATAACCTGAGTTTCAAACAATGTTCTGCTAGCCAGCTTAACTAACATTATAGCCTTAATCACATTAAGAGCTTTAAACCCTAATTTCAAATTACGGGCATTGAGCCCTAATTTCGAATTACAAGCCTTAGGCCCTGATTACGGGCATTTTACCCTGAATGTATGCGTGTTAGTCATTTTGATCACAACTCCTATTAACTCATCATGAATGTCAAATGTAATGATATGAATCATCTCACACATCATTTGCTTTCATTAGTGTAATTGGTTATATCTAAAATTCACATTCAATTTGGATCAAATAAGCATTTCATGGATAATCACATAAGTAGCAATTGACATTCAATTTGAAAACACTTACATATACAATCCCAAAATATCAAACTCCTCAGATGAACAATGTCCGGAATTATAGCAATCATATAAATAACAACTCAATAACTGAAATTTAAAGAAAAATAAATCAATCATAGTGAGAAACATCTAGGTTAACTCACATAACACTCCAACGAGCTATTGCTTCAACGGCTTGACAATATCTGGGCACTGGAAATCATTCTGAGAGCCTATTAGACATGCATATGAACATTGGTCATTAATAATGAATAGCAAGAATATGTATGCAATCATTAAGTGCGAGGTTTATATCTTTTTCTTCCTAATGTTGCTATATGAACAAGCTATCTTCTTTTAATAATAACTCTCTCTACAGAAATCCAAATACCATGATTCTTGTGCCCCCTGAAACTAGACTTCCATTAGTCTTAATATATCTAAAAATTATAAGAACAACATCTCCCTTTAGAATACAATCTCCATCCAAATTTCATCCTGTTTTCTGGTAAGAAACAGACAGGCAACTAATGCTCCAATAACAATAAATCATTATCAAGACATTTTCTAGACAGGTCATTTCACAAAATCATTAATAAGAAATCAATATTCATTTTTCATGTTTTATACTTTGACTAATTCAGGATTTAAGGCCCTCAAAAATTAGGAAATAATACAAGATTCCTACACAGGGGTTTGTCACGGGCAGTATTAGGAAAACAAGTATAACTCAATCTCTAGTCACTATTTTATCAAGCCACTATCCTAGGGGTCAAGTTAAACCTATATACACAACTTTTGTTTTTTGAGTTCTTCAAATTCATTCTCTAAAGATATGTAAAACAGATCGAAAGAGGAAGATGAAATTGAAACCAAACGTTCGACTTACCTTAGTAACTTCTTTCCTTCTCCTATTCTCTTCCCCTTTTTATTTCCTTCTCTCTCTTGTTTTTGTTTTTCTCCCTCTTCTAACCTCATGGCAGACCTTCACTCTCCCTTATGTTTCCTTTTACATCTATTTTCTTTAGAAACTTCAAAGAAGGTCAAACTAATCTATGTGTCTCCATTTTATTGGTCCATGTGTCACCATTATATTGTTCCATATGTTATCCTTCTATTAGTCCATTTGTTACTATTCTATTGGCCCACGTTAACTTTAGGCTCCATATGTCACTCATTTAAGCCTCCACATGTCATTACTTGTAAGACTACAAATGTCACCAATTGTAAGGCTACAAATGTCACCATTTGTAAAGCTACACTTGTCATCATTCTGAAGCTCCATATGTCACAAGTCTAAAGTGCCATTTGTCACAAATTTAAAGGGCCAGTTCTCACAAATATAAATTGCCACTTGTCATAAATATAAAGTACCACTTGTCTCTAATTTTACCATTTGGGAATTTTACTAAGCCAATTTACACGTTAACTCCTCAAACTTCCAATTTTTAACAATTAACTCCAAATTACTAACTTAAATCCATCAATTTCTAATGTAATTTTAATTTATCAAAATCATATCCAATCATCCCAAAATATGTCAATTAATTAATAGAATATGCATGCGCTTAATCTTCTAAACCTCTAACCCTCAACAATTTAGGAGACAGGATATTACACTATTGGTATATTAGTCATCTAACAAATTGAATGCACTTTTTCTAAAGTAATGAAAGATCGAATGAGTTGAATTAAAATAAATTAACTGAAAGTGAAATAAACTAGTAAGACAAAACAATTGAATAACTAAAACTAGCAATTAGAATAAAGTTAATCAATGATGGAAACTTAGGCATTATTTTATCCTTATTTTGTCTTTCCTTTACCTTGTTAATTCAATCATGCTTGATCCTAGATATCCTAGGGTTTTGATTATCCTCTCTTAAGATCTAATCAAGTAAACCTAATTAAATTTGATAATAATAGAATTGTAACCTCTCAATGCATAAAATTATTCCTAGGTATTTAATTGGATTTGAAGCAATTTTAAGGATAATTAACTCACAATTAAGTTTTATCTTCAATTGTTTATTAATCTAATATTTGCAAGTCTATTAAGTTAGTAACTCCTATTGTGCACGTTAACAAATATGACTTAATTCAATCTCTTGATTTATTATGAGTATAAGCATAACAAACATGACAAAGCATTGATATATCTATTGATTTCAATAAGAATAAGGTTAAAAAACAGTTCAAGAACAATCCCTAATATGGATCTAGAAACCCATAATCATGTTTGACATTCTAATAATCCAAATCAACACCCGAAACAATGAAATATAAGAAGAGAAAAGAAAGAAAAATAGTTTTGTGTCGTGTTCTTTAATTATGGAAAAATTGGAGTTGCACTTGATGTTTCCACTTTGATCTCTTTGATTCTGATGTGCAGCCTCTTTTTGGAATTTTTCTTTGCCTTAAATTGTTCTTGACGCTTCCAAAATTTTGTATAGATTTTCCCTACTTAATTTGCTTCCAAAAATAACCCTCAAATGTCAAAAATACAAAAATTTTATGTGCTGGAAAACACCGTGCAGGATCGTGCATCTTATCTATGCTCTTTGTCACGTTTGTGCATGTGATGCGTCATAGTGACATAGGCTAATCCCATGCACAAACTGCTCATACATGATAGTGCAATTTTGCATGATCATGCACCTTCCTCCTCTTCAAGTTCTTCATCTTGTATTCAATTTTCCTATTTCCAATCACTAATAAACATACCAAACAACCCTTGAAACATATAATTAAGATCAAACCCTGGCTCTAAAGCAATACAACCATTAAAACACATACAAAATCTAATAATAACATAATTATAACTCCTAAACACATGATTATCACCTATGAAAACACTTAAAATCATACTATAATATACATCTATCAACATACCCTTTACTTTTTCCTATACAAAACAAAACCATAACAAAAAAACAAAAACATATAAACACATAATTATAAAACGATGCAATAATGGTTCAATGGCATCAAATCTCATATAATTTAATTGACCTCAAACATCAATCACTTAAAAAGTGCTAACATACTAACTTATTCCATTCATTTTTAACTGCTTTAATTTGAATATTAATCAAAATATTAATACCCTATTCATGCACCTATGACACTTTTAAGCATGCATTTATTATTGTTGATCAATTAAAAAGGTAAACTATCATTAAGTAACCCTTCATGGGAATCCTTTCTATTTTTAAAAGATCAATAGGTTTAATTTTATTGTAAGCACCATTTTTTAGATTTTCTTTAACGACCACCTAGTCTTTTGACTCTAAGGCAAACACCTTGTCATAAACGTCCCCCGGTTACTCAACTAGGTTAATTTTTTTTTAGCTTGGTTGGAGTGTCATTCTAGCATTTTGACTAGAAGAAAAAGATTTTCTTATGAATGCCCTCAATTACTCAGCTATATCACAACTCTTAATTGGCTACCATCTTTACTCTTAACCCATTTTTCTTAAAAAGGGGCAATAGAATAGGAATTTAATTTAACATATTATCCTATTTCATTTCTTCTTAGTTAATCACTCTCATTAAAGTTCATTAATAATTTCAACCAATTTAAATGGATGCAATTATAAATGTATACAAACAAGTTTCAAAAAGTGAAAGAATAAGGGGTCATATCTTAATTAACATGCATATCCATCCCAAAGACACTTAAAACACAAAATGCACAAATTAATATGCCTTTATAATTTAATTTACCATGTTTTAATGTAAGTCAATTCCATTCAATTCATGCCATTGACACATTCACGCAATGCACACATCATGCAACAAGATGTTCACATAATGCCAACCTAATAAAAAACTTAACACAATGCAAATGCGAAATTCACACCCAAATGATATGCATATATCATATACATCCCCATACTTGAACAACACATTGTCCTCAATGTGGCAACCAAAAAAATAAACAAATAGAAATAACAATAAATAAAAAGTAAGAGCAAGAATACTTATAGAGATATAGGTGGTGATGGTGTTAGAAATGGAATTTGGACACTTTGGATAGTTAAAAATTTGGGCAATTTCTTTGTTGATGGCTATTGACGTGTTACCTCCTTTAGCTATGCCTCCATATTATCCATATGACCTTTTAAGTTCTTGTTATTTCCTTCCATTTTTATAATCATTGTCTACCATCCTTTTTATTCCTCCTCAGACTCCTCACTTGATGAGACTTATTGGTGTTGTGGAACTCGAACTCGTTTGACCTGTCCTATTTTTAACATTTGATTTCAAACTGATATCTAGAAGTTCCATAACATGGCATGATAAGATCTCAGCTTGACTCAAATGCTTGTGATTTAAATACTCAGGAAAAGTAGGAGTAAGTTTATCAACATTAACACATAGGTTTGAGCCAGTATAGTGACAAGCAAATCCATGCTAGATAGCTACTTATCTTATTAAACGAAGTAACTATTGTTTAGAAAATCTAGGTGGATGTAAAAACTTCAATCTTATGATCTATGAACCAAAGAAGAAATAAATATTTTTTAGAGCATTTGTTACTTTGAATCTTCGCAAAAATAACATAAAACATGAATTTATGTAATAATAAGTGCTCAAGGTTCTTAATAATATTGTTAGCTACATTATGTGGATTCAACACATCCAACCCTGTTAATTTTTTCCAATATTTTCTAGCATTGAAATTTTCATGTCTTTCAACAATTTAAATTTTAGAAAACAAAATATTTCTTCTATGACATCATAATCCAAATTTTATGGTTTTCTACGTAATTGAAACCAAAATTTATCTAACCTAGCCGATATATAGTATAAAGTGGTGTAAAATTCAAGGGTCAATTCTTCATACAGAACATAATTAGAAACTATAAATTTGTACCATTGAATTCTAGCACTCAAAGCCTTAACTTTTTCTTTCAAATCTAGATTGTCTAACATTGAAAAATCAAAATAACAAGGTGCCATTATTTTAGAATAAAGGTTTTGGAACTTCTTACATTCATCCTACTGAAAGATTAGAAAAGAAGATCCAAAATTCTTGGATAAGTCACGTGCACCATTACGCAACACCTCGTTTTTCCTTTAGGATTTGAGCATTTTGGAATTTTCTCAATTCTTACAGAGATGATTGAGATTATAACCTGTGAAAACAACCAAGAAACCCCAACAAAATTATAAAAGATAACCCAAAAATGCAAGAAATAGAAAATGTAGAGAAAATCTTACAAAACCAACTAAAAAGATGTGATTTTGAGTAGGAATCACTAAATTTGTATGGAAATAATGATAATCTAAAAGAAAGAAGAAAGAAAAGAGTTAAACGCAAGTGAAATTTAAGAGAGATTTGAGAGAAAATAAGGAGCTATAAAGGTGGGCTACTAGTTAGAAAGAGAATATGAAAGGTAAAAGAAGAGAAAAAAGTATTTATAGGGTTAAAGTTTGGAAAAAAAGGCAACATTGAGCTTGTACTATCTTGCATACATTGTAAGATAGTGTGAGCATTATTTAAAATCTATCGTGATTGTGTATACAAAATGTTATCTCGCTATACACGATAACGCATAGCCTGGCACTCTCTAATTTTTTTGCATTTTACACCATTTTCCTAGTGCATCCTCAAGAATTTGTTCCCTAACCTGTAACACCTTTCTAGTATATAAGATTATTCAATAAAAATCACTTTCAAAAAAATTTGAAAATTATAAACTTTCCTGAAAGAATTTATGAAAAACCTAACTTAACATGTTAATTTATGGTCATTATCTTGATCATTCATCACTCAAATTTGTTCAATGAAGTGAAAAGAAAGAAATTACTTCCTTTTTTTGTGAAAAGAGTCATCCAAGATATGACTTAGATCTATGTCCATTCACTTTATAGGTTTCCTTTTTATTGTTCTCCAACTCGAAAGCTTTATGTTTGAATACGTGAGTTAATTTGAAAGGCCCAATCCATCGCGACTTGAGCTTTCTTAACACCACTTCAATTATGAATTAAATAATAATACCGTATCTCCGACCTTGAACTCCTTTTTATTGATATGAGAATCATGTCATTTCTTAACTTTTTCCTTATATAACTTGGCATTCTCATAAGAATTCAATCAATTTTTGTTTAGTTTGCTCAGTTGTATAAGTCTCTTTTTACCAGCTTTCTTGCATTCAAAATACAAGGCCTTTGTCACTTAATATTCCCTATTATCTAACTCTATAGGCAAGTAACAAGTCTTTCCATAAACGAGCTGAAAGGAGGTCATAAAAATTAGGGCCTTTAAGGTAGTTCAATAAGCCCATAGAGCATAGTCAAGCTTTAATGCCCAATATTTCCTTGAATTATTGACCATTTTCTCCAATATTCTTTGAAACTCACAGTTAACAATCTCCATTTTCCCACTTATTTGCAGATGTTACCGAGTGGCAACACGATGGTAGACTCCATATCTCTTAAGAAGAGCATTGAAAGATGGATCACAAGTGTGCTTTTCCATCACTAATTATGGTTCGTGACACTTTAAATTTATTGAATAACCTCTTAATGAAAATTTTCACTGCATTTCTATTATTAATTGAAGTCGCCATTGCTTCAGCCCATCGTGATACGTAATTCACTCCGATTAAAATATAAATGTTCCCCATAAAGTAGGGGAACAATCCTATGAAGTCTAGTTTGCACACATTAAAAACCTAACCTCCAGATGGTTAGACAATGGCATCTTATCTCTTTTGAAGATGTTTCCTACTCTTTGGCATTTATCACATTGTGCTACAAATTCACGAGCATCCTTGAATAACTTTGTCCAATAGAAAACTCATTTCCATACTCGTGTTGCCATCTTATTCACTCCATAATGCTCTACATAATTATATTCATGACAATGTGTTAGTATGTCTAACATCTCTTCCTCCATAACACATTTTCTAATCAACACATCAACACATGTTCTATAAAGGATTGGTTCATCACATAAGTTATGAGTGCAATCATACAAGAACCTTTTCCATCGTTAATAAGATAAATCAAGGGAAAGGATTCACCTACAACATAATTTTCTATATCAATATACCATAGTACCACAAGGTAGTTTAGTAATATCAAGGTTTCATCGAAGAATCATTTTTTAATGTCATCACTATGTTGTAATTAACCTCTTTCAAGAAATCATAAGTGATTAGCTACCACATTTTCTACTCCCTTCTTATCTCTAATCTCAAAATCAAACTCTTATAGGAGAAGGGTCAATTAGATATGTCTCAGTTTTGTATCTTTCTTGGTTAAAAAGATACCAAAAGATACTTTAGGGTTACATGATAAGTAAAAATGATCACTTTAGATCCACAGAGGTAAGACTTAAAGTTATCACATGCAAATTATAACAATTGTTAGAAACTGCCTTTTGATAGTAGTGTTATTTAATTGGACCCTGTTAATGTCTTACTTGTATAGTAAATAGCATCTAGCCTTTTGTCCTTATATTGTCCTAACACATAACCCACATTTTTGTCGCTAGCATTGCACATAACTTCAAACGACAATGACCAATCTAGTGACATTCATATTTGTAATGAAGTAAGTGTCTCATCTAACTTGTTAAAAGAAAATAAACAATGATCATCAAATATAAAAGGCACATCTTTAACTAAAATATTTTTTAGAGGTCTAGTAATTAAAGAGAATTCCTTAATGAATCAGTGATAAAGTCATGCATATCTGAAGATGGCTCGAATGCCTTTGATATTAATTAGTGGTGGAAGCTAATCAATGACCTCTATTTGGCTTTATCCACTTCTATACCTGGTATGATATCCCCAAAACTACTCCCTCATGCACTGTGAAGTGGCATTTCTACTAGTTCAAAACCAAGTATGACTCTTCATAGCTTTGAAGAACTCTATCCAAATTTGTCAAACAGTGCTCAAAAAAGTTTCCAAAGATTGAAAAATCACCAATAAAGATCTCCATTATGCCCTCAACCATATCTGCAAAAATAGACATCATACTCCTTTCAAAAGTTACTCGAGCATTACATAACCCAAAAAGCATCAGTCTATAACCAAAGGTTCCATAAGAGCATATGAAAGTGGTTTTCTTTTGATCTTTTGGATAGATAAAAATTTAAATGTACCCAGATGATGTTAGGTTTTGATCTTGCATCAGATGCATCAAAAATAGAAAATAGTGATGGAAATATAAAACAAAACCCAAACAGGTAAGAACTTTCATATACCATTATATGTAACTTTAATAAAACATGAACTTAATATGTTTTAATTACAATCTCCTTCGTTCTTCATTGGCTTCACCTCTTCAGGTTGTCGTAAGACATCTCTATTGATATCCATGTGAAGAGTGAAGCTTGAAACCTCTTAGGAAGAATGGCTAGAACACACACAAAGTACTAGCTTTATGATGTATTCTTTGAGAGAGTGTTTGTTGAGAGTGAGAGAAGATGATAAGCACTTCACCTAAAAGTCTCTTATTTTCACACAAAACTTGCACGAAAATTGATGTTTCTTACACCCTTCCTCTAACCCCCAACATCAATGGAGAGTCAGTGGGAATTAAGTGGCTTTTAATCCTACTTAATTTAGCATGAAACTTCTACCCCTTCTTTAAAGGTTAATTTTGTCATCTTACCTAATAAGCAAGATTCACATGTGTCATATGATTCACAATCAAATGACCCTAAACTAGCACACTTGTGTAGTTTAGTTATGCATCTCTCATATCTTGGATCCCTATTTAAAACCATTTTACTCATTCTTTGCATCTTCAATGCGTGTGATCCATTAGGTTCCTAGTTATGTTGGACACTTTAATTAACACTTAATTCAAGCAAGTCATAAGTGGTATCTAGCAACACATTATGACCCCCAATTGACTAGAAAGTCAGTGGTTTGACAATGAACCCTTCTATAGACAATGTTCCCTTACAATTCATCCTTTCACCATCTACACCCCACTTGGTTTAGAGTATAGTTAAAGTGTTAACTCCCACTAGACTGACTACGTTATATCTAGCCCAAGTGATCTTTGTTCTTTTCCCTAAGGCTCACTACTCAATTGGATATGTCACTGAAGACTATCTTTATGACATTTCCACTCTTGCCAGAGATTCCTGAATAATGACTCCGACAAGAGGTTGTGGGTATTATTTCCTTCTATTAGAGTGGTGAATCCTTTATTGGCTACTCAATTACCTTCAAATACCTCAAACTGTACTCAATCACGACCCTATGAGTAACCTTTAAGAGCCACCGAGGAATGGAGTCAAAGTACAGGATTAGTATCCAAGATATACTTGAGCACCTCAAGTCAAAAGATATTTGCACCATTGTTATGATAAGACTATCATTGTCACTAGAATAGATTATCTATATGATTGTCTCATGGAAGGTCACCTAATGTACTTACTACTCTTAGCAAACATCCACATGTTAACTCTAAACCAACTCATTCTTATAGCTTATGAGATCCATTGCTTGATCTAATTAAGAGTATAACATGTGCTAGTCTGTTCATATTAATAATATCTGTCTCATTAATCTTATGACTAGGGATAATTTAGATACTAACATACTTACATATGATAGGAATCTCATTATTATGATCTTATCATGATCTCCTTCATCTTATGTAATGTATCAAGGATGTCATTAATTCAATTTAAGATCATTATCAATTCATAAAGAACATGAACATCAAATTAATAAAAAGGCCTTTTATTAATAAAAAAGATTTGTACAATAAGTGCTAATGGTTATTGCCTTTAGAGCATTTCTGTAACAACCTTTCATTTGCACTAAAGCCAATTGCCTTTATAATTAATACCATAGGCAAGTACATGAGATTGACATCTCTTTTGAAGAATCAGATTAGTCAAAGGATCAACAATATTCTGATCCGTGGGCACTCTCTTTATCTTGACATCATTTCTACTAATGATTTCTCTAATAAAATGGTATTGCTTCAGTATATGTTTGGTAAGTTTAGTTTTCTGATGATACCTTGGTTCCTTTACTTGCACTATAGCACCATTGTTGTCACAATACAATTGGGTCAACAATGATAGGAACCACTCTAAGTTCCATAATGAACTTCTTGATCCAAACTGCTTCCTTTGCTGCTTCTGAAGCGGCAATGTATTCTACTTCGGTTGTTGAATCTGCAGTGAGCTCTTATTTGTAACTCTTCTACCTAATTACTCCACCATTCAGTGCAAAAATATATCCTGATTTGGATCTAGAGTCATCCCTTTAGGATTAGGAACTAGCATCTATATACCCACTCACAACAAGATCTTCTTCTCTATATACTAAGAATACATCGTTAGTTTTTCTCAAGTACTTAAGGATATTCTTGACAGCCACCCAATGATCCTCTCCAGAATCTGACTGGTATCTACTTGTAACACTTAGAGCATATGATATGTCGAGTCTCATATATAACATAGCATACATGATTGATCCTATAGCCGAAGCATAAGGGACAAAATTCATGCGAGTCCTCTCATCTTGTGTCTTTAGACACATAGATTTCAATAGTGTAATCCTATGCGTCATGGGAAGATAACTTCTCTTGGACTGCTCTGTGGTAAACCTCTTTAGCATCTTATCTATATATGTAGACTAAGAAAGACTAAGTAACTTCTTAAATCTATCTCTATAGATTCTTATACCTAAAATATAAGTTACTTCTCCAAGGTCTTTCATGGAGAAATTTTTGGATAACTAAATTTTGACCGATTGTAATGTTAAGACATCATTTTCTATTAGTAGTATGTCATCTAGATATAAAACAAGGAATACAATTGCACTCCCACTAACCTTCTTATACCCACAAGGTTCATCCAGATTTTATGAGAAACAAAACTATTTGATTTTCTCAGTAAATCAGATATTCCAACTCCTGCATGCTTGCTTCAATCCATAAATAGATTTTGAAGCTTGCATACCTTTTATCCATCATTGGATATGAAACCATCTGGTTGTGTCATATATACATCCTCGATTAGGTTTCCATTAAGGAAAGCTATTTTCACATCCATTTTCGATATCTCATAATCATAATGAGTAGCAATGGCCAGGAGTATCCTAATGGATTTAAAAATGGATACTGGGCTAAATGTTTCATCAAAGTCAACTCCTTGTCTTTGATGATAACCTTTAGCTACAAGCCTATGTTTATAAGTAATTATGCTACCCTTCATGTCAGTTTTCTTCTTGAAAACCCATTTGCACCTTATGGGTTTTATCCCTTCGGGTGGGTCAACTAAAGTCCATACTTGGTTTTCATACATGGAATCCATTTTAGATTTCATGACTTGAGGCCAAATTTCATATTCTAAACTCTTCATAATTTCTTTATAGGTAGTGTACTCATCGTCTTCTATGAGCAATACATCATTATGTTCACTTATGAGAAATCCATATCTCTTTAGAACATGATGTATCCTACTTGACCTACTAACTTCTTATGTGTCAGAAGTTTGAACTATTGTTTCATCATTATGAACAACAGTTTTGGGTTTAGGATATCAATTTGCGTCTTTTTGAGCATCTTGAACTTCTATAAGTTCAATTTTGCTCCCATGTTTTCTCTAAAAAGAAATCTTTCTCTAAAAAGAAATCATGCTTTAAAAAAATTCTTTTTATTCAAAAATATTGTAGAACTAATATCCTATCATTTCTTTAGGATATTTTACAAACAGACACTTATCAGATTTACCGTGTAGCTTATCTGACTAAATCCGCTTCATATAAGCTGGACAACCCCAAACTTTCATATGAGAAAGCTAAGTTTGCTTGTTAGTCCACATCTTATATGGAGTAACATCAAATAACTTTAAAGGGACTCTGTTTAACACAAAAATTGTAGTCTCGAGTGCATATCCCCAAAAGGATTTTGGCAGATTTGTTAAGCCCATCATTTACCTCACCATATCCAACAAGGTTTGTTTTCTCCTTTTTGCCACACCATTATGATACGGTGTGTAAGGTGGAGTCCACTGAGATATTATCCCATTATCTCTGAGATAACCTAGAAACTCTTGACTTAAGTATTCATGACCTTGAGCTAATTGAAGTGTTTTAATACTTTTGCCCAGTTGTTTACTTGATTTATGAATTCTTTGAACTTTTTAAAGACCTAAAAATTATATCTCATCAGATACAAATAACCATATCGTTAATAATCATCGATGAAGATAACTAAGTATATGAAACTACCTTTAGTATGTATGGGCATCAAACCATATACATCTGAATGTATCAAGTCCAATAGCCTAATAGTTTGTTCACCTTTTCCTTTAAAGGGTAACTTCGTCATCTTGCCTAATAAGTAAGATTCATATGTGTCATATGATTCATAATCAAATGACCCTAAACTATTACCCTTATATAGTTTACTCATGTGTCTCTCACTTATATGGCTAAGGCGACAATCCATACGTAAGATGATTTCATATTATCTCACTTTTGTATTTTATTGTCATTGATATTTAAAACTAGATTGGACATATCTAATATGTATATTCCATAGTATAATGTACCCATAGCATAAAGCATTCCATTCAAACTAATAAAAAAATCATTGTTACTAAAATTTAAATGGAAACCAACTTTATTAAGAGTAGAAACTAAAATAATATTCTTAGTCAATACAAGTACACAAAAACAATCATCCAATTCTATTACAAGCCCACTAGGGAGTGTCAATACATAAGTTCCTACGGCTAATGCAACAACTCTTGGTCTATTGCCTATGCGTAGGTCTAACTCTCCCATGTTGATTTGTCTACAATTCGTGAGGCCTTGCATATTAGTATATATGTGTGAGTCACAATCGGTATCCAATATCCATATGTTGTTATTAGAAACATTACTAATATCAATAACAAACATACCTGATGTAAATGGGGCATCTGATGCCTTCTTCTACTTCAGTGACTCTAGATATCCCTTGTAATTCCTCTTCCAATGGTCATCCTTACCACAGTGGAAGCATGTTCCTTTAAGGGCAGTCTCCTTAGCTTTCTTCTTGGCCACACCTCCCTTAGGCCTTATAGACTTCTTCTTTTGGTTCTTCCTCCTAGAGCCAGAAGAGTCCACCAGCCTTACTATCCTTATAGACAGATGGCTCAACTATTTTAAGCAAGTTGATCAGCTCAGGAATCCATATGGATATTTGGTTCATCTAATAGTTAAGCACAAATTATGAATAACTATCAGTCAAACCAGTTAGAATTAGGTCTATACCTAATTCATGATCCATAAAAAAATATAAGGAGGCCGACCTCTTAATATAGTCATTCATATTCCATTCATATTGCACAGGAGATGTCCCTTCAGCCATCTTGGAGTGGAAGAGCAACCTTGAGGTATCAAACCTTTCAGACTTAGCTTGCTCATCAATCAAATCCCTCAGATGATAGATTATAGTATGAGCATCCATAGCCTTATGTTTCATTTGTAATTTCTGTGAAATAGTGGCTAACATTATGCAGCTAGCCATCTCACTATCATCAAGATGCTTTCTGTATGGCATCTTATCACTATCAGAAGCATCAGGAGCAGGGGGATCGAGAAGTAGTTTTTCCAAGATGTAACCTAGTTTCTTCGACTTGAGAACTATTCTCAGGTTCCTAAGCTAGTGTAGGAATTTGAGTCCAATCAACTTATTGGCTTCCATAAGTGAGTGTGGGTTCAAACTAGTAGTCATGGTGTCGATTCTTGCATCCTACTATCAAAGAAAGAAATGGTGTTATACTATAAGTGAATGCATATCAATTAGGACTTTATTAACATGCAGTATCGCTGCCACTATTTACTAACGAATCCATAACCCTCTATATGAATTTGAGGGAACTTGTATAGAAGTTCTCCTAGTGAGTTGATATCTAATATCCTTAAGAATGACCTTAGGTTTGCCCAATAAGCCACCTCAAGTCAATTTTTAGGTATCGATCATACCAATTGCATTGATAATGCAACTATCAAACTTAGTGCTATCAACTATTGATGTGTTCACTTACATTAGGCTATCAACTATTGATGCATGTACATCTCATGTACATTACCCAATTTTGCCTCTATCCATGTTGACCTTGGGTTTGCCTAATAAAACAACGCTTCTAGTTAAAACTGACCCAGTAATTCGAAAATCATATTTCTATAGATCAAACATATTCGTGTAGAGTGGGCTTGGATTTGTCCAATAACCCTAACTCTAAAAGAACTCTGGTTCTCACCATATTAATGGAAAGTGTTAGTTTTAATATTCTAATTGAGGGATTTCTACTTGGGTCTCATATAACTCAGATGGTCTTGTGTGTATATATATATATAGTTACTATAGATATATGGTATGATATGGACACCCCAATCATATTAGGCTTAAGTCTACAACCATCCATTATGCAAGTCCAAACAATCCTAACCTGCATTCTCTAATGCATCAAATTAAACACATAAGTTTTGGTTGTCACAATTTATGGATCTTAAAATTTGGAAGTCAATTCAACTCTGGAATCGAATTGCTTACTAATTTTAATCTCAGCTAAATTTAATTTTGCTTGTCATTTCAATTTGGAATTAAATATTAACCAAATTAAATTAGACTATAATTTCTATAAATTAATTCAAAAAATTAATACACCTTAAAATTAATTATTTGATGTCAAAAGTAAAAACTTTGATTTTGTCACACATGCCACTTTCCAGACATAATAGAAAATTCAATTCTCCACTTAAATTGATTCAAAATTAAATTTCAAAATTTATGGAACATCAAATCATCATTCAATGCATCTCTAGGTCATTTCAAGTTCATTAAAATAGTTTTGGAATCACCTAAAATCATCAAGATAACTGAAACTACACCTAGACAAATAAAAATGACAATTTTGACATCTAAATTTTTTCCAAAAATCTAATTTTGAGAAAATTCATTTTGGCATGCATAAGACATCAAAATAACACATTTTTGTCACATAAAATTTTTTTTAAGGTTCTGGAACTGAAAATTATCAAACAAAATAGTTCAATTAATTTCAACAAAACTGATCAGATCTATTTACTATTTGAAAAATTAATTAAAAATTTTTAATTAATTATGGAAAAATACTAAAGGATTAAACATTCTAAATATGTTTACATAATATTTCCAAAATCAAATTCCAAGAAAAATATGTTTTGCAGGAAAACAATTTTCATGCATGTTGTATAAAATTCGAAAATATTTATTTTAGTCACATTAAAATCAATTTTCAATCACGAAAACTATTTACAAACATCTCATGAGCAGATTAGTGAAAGAAAATCTTGAAAAAAATTCATAATTTAATTTCAAATTTTCTAAGAACATAACCTCAGTTGTCACAACCATGCAATCCTATTACATGTAATAGAAACTACATCTAATAAGCACGATATGGATCTCATACCCCTGTTGGGTTTTGATCTTAAATAGATAACAACAGTGGAAATATAAAACAAAACCTAAAAAGCAAAGAATTTTCATGTGGTATTAGATGTGACTTTAACAAAACATGAACTTAAGATGTGTATCTTACAATCTCCTTTGTTCTTCATTTTCTTCACCTCTTTAGGTTGTCGTAGTACGTCTCTAATGATACCCACGTGAAGAGAGAAGCCTGAAAGCTCTTCAAAAAGATTGGCTAGAAAACACATAAAATGCTAGCTTTGTGATGTATTCTTTGAGAGAGTGTTTGTAGAGAGTGAGAGAAGAAGATGAACACTTAACCAAAAAGTCTCTTATTTTCACATAACAATTGCATGAAAATTGATGTTTCTTTTACCCTTTGGCCTTCCTCTAACCCCCAACATCAATGGAGAGTTAGTGGGAATTAAGTGGCTTTTAATCCAACTTAATTTGGCATGAAACTTTCCACCCCTTCTTTAAAGGGTAATTTTGTCATCTTGCTTATTAAAGGGTAATTTTGTCATCTTACCTAGTAAGCAAGATTCACGTATGTCATATGATTCATAATCAAATGCCTAAACTACCACACTTATGTAGCTTAGTTATGCTTCTCTCATATTTTGGATCCCTATCCAAAACCATTTTACTCATTATTTGCATCTTCAATGCATGTGACCCATTAGGTTCCCAGTTATGTTGGGCATTTGAATTAACACTTAATTCAAGCAAGTCATGAGCAATATCTAGCAACACATCATGACCCCCAATTGACCAAAAAGTCAGTGGTTTTACTACGAACCCTTCCATAGACAATGCTCTAGTGTAATTCATCCTTTCACCATCTATACTCCACTTGATTCAGAGTATGGTTAAAATGTCAACTCTCACTAGACTGACTAAGTCACATCTAGCCCAAGTGATGTTAGTTCTTATCCTCAAGGCTCATTACTCAATTGGATATGTCACTAAAGACTATCTCTATGGCATTTCCACTCTAGCTAGAGATTCCCGAATAATGACCCCAATAAGAGGTGGTAGGTATCATCTCCTTTTATCAGGAGTGGAGAATCCTTTATTAGCTCAATTACCTTCGAATACCTCAAGCTATACCCAATCATCACCCTATGAGTAACCTTTAAGAGGCAACAAGGAATGGAGTCAAAGTACAGGATTAGTATCTAAGATATCTTTGAGCACCTCAAGTTTAAGGATATTTGCACCATTACTATGATGAGACCATCATTGTCATTAGAATAGATTTTCCGTATCATTGTCTCATGGTAGGTCATCCATTATACTTACTACTCTTAGCAAGCATCCACATATTAAATCTAAACAACTCACACTTTTGGCTTATAAGATCTACTGCTTGATCTAATCAAGGAGTATAACATGTGCTAGTCTGTTTGAATTAATAATGTCCCATGTCATTCATCTTATGACTAGGGACAATTTAGATACTAACATAATTAAATATGATAGGAATCTCATTATCATGATCTCATCATGATTTCCTTCATTCCATGTAATCTATAAAAGACTTCATTAATTCGATTTAAGATCATTATCAATTCATAAAGAGCACGAACATCAAATTAACAAAAAGGCCTTTTTATTAATCAAAAAGATTTGTATAATAAGTTCTAAAGGTGATTGCCTTTAGGTCACTTCTCTAATAGATGAACCATCAAGGAAATAATAGAACATATGTCCAGCCACCCTTTTGATCTTTTGATTGACAAATGAAAGAGGGAAGTGATCCTTTTTAGTCACATTGTTGAGCTTCCTATAATCAATACACGCTTTCCAACTTGTGACTGTTTGAGTAGACATCATCTCACCACTTCCACTCTCCATCGCTTTCATTACTCCTTTCATAGGTACACATTGTATCAAGCTTACCCGTTCACTATCTAAAATCGAGTAAATGATACCTGTATTTAATAACTTAACTTCCTCCTTCTCGACCACTTCTTTAGTGTGAGGGTTTAACATTCATTGTGATAATCTTATACATTTCCACATTAGGATTTATTCCTCTTATATTAGATATTTTTTAACCCATGGCCTTCATCCTCTTCCTAATTATCTCTACCACCGTACTCTCTTGTTCCCTATATAGTTAGTTTAAAATAATGATGGGTAAAGTTTTACCCGCACCTAGAAAGGTATACCTAAGATGTGTAGGTAAAGGTTTTTACTCAAAAGTTGGTGATTTTATAATGGAGAGTGGCACGGGTGCTTCCGTTCTCATTAAGATATCTTGATGTGATTAAAAACCCAACTCCTTCCTTTCTCCTTCTCCCTCACTTTCAACTTCCTTAAAACTCATTTCTTCATTTTAGCTCTCCTTTTGCTCTTTGATACATTCATCCATGATTTCTAACTTCATACAAGAGCTATTTTCCTTCAAATTCTTGAGTACTTTGTTCATGTTAGACTCTACTTAATCATCACAAATATGAAGGATGAGTTTTCATCATGAACATCAATCAAAGCTCTTCCTGTACCCATAAAGGCCAACTAAAAATAAGTAGACAATTCCTATCCTTTTCAAAGCCTAGCACCATGAAGTCTACTAGAATAATGAATTTATCCACTTTAACGATGACATCCTCCACCATACTAAATGGTTTCTTTATCGATTGATCTGCCAATTAAATCAGCATAGAAGTTGGCTTCACATTACCTAGTCCGAATTTCCTAAAAATTGAAAAAGGTATAAGATTAATATTTTCACCTAAGTCACATAAATATTTTACAAACTTTAAAACATCGACAACTTAAGATATAGTAAAACTCCTTCATCCTTCAATTTTGAAGGCATATGGTTGGTGATTATGGAACTATAGTTTTTCATCAAAGAAACTATGTTTTGTCCTCCGAAGTGCACTTGTTTGATAGTATATCCACAAGGAACTTCGTGTAATTGGGCATGTGTTCCAAATCCTCTATAAAAGGCAAGTTGATTTACAATGTCTTTAGCTTTCCTAGAAACTTTTCAAATTGTGCATCCGATTTGTTCTTCAGTAGCCTTTGTGAGAATGGAATCTTCAGTGGATATTAGAGAGGAGGAATGTAAGGAGGATCCTCTTTCTTCTCTTCATCCTTTTACATTCTCTCTTTCTCTTCTACATGGTGGGATTAACTTGTTTTTCAGCTCGTGCTTCCAGCTCTTTCCCACTCTAAAGTGTGATGGCCTTAAGTCGCTCCCTTAGATTTGGTTTCATGTTACTTAGGATACTCCCCACACTTCATGTAGATAATGTATTGTCTAATGACCCACTTAAACCTCTAGATTGTGAATGGAAGATGTATAATTCTTCTCCATTCAGTTTGATTTCATGTAGCTTAGGATACTCCCCACACTTCATGTAGATAATGTATTGGCTAATTGACCCTTTTAAACCTCTATATTGTGAATAGAAGATTCATAATTCTTCTCCATTCAGTTGAATTTATATTCCATCCTCTTATAGGTTATCATCTTGGTTTGTGAACTTTGAATTCAGCACATCTATTAACTTGTCCATTTTCGATTCTAATGAACTAAACATGTTTTGTTGAAATCCTATTGGGCTTTGAGCTCTCATTTAAGCTCCTGAATTCTTAGACTAAAAGAAATTCAGGTGGCTCTTCTACCCATGATTACAAGTGTTCAAGTAAGAATTATTACCTCCTTGACCATATTATCCTCCCATGAAGTTGAGTTGCTTCATATTATTATTTTCCAATAGGAAGCAATTAGGTGTGATATGGCTCTCTTGTCTGCATAGCTCACATCTGTGTTAAATTGCTTTGAGTGGGGAGGAAGAAGTGGCTTTCAGGCTTTTCAATTGCTTGGCTAGGTTAGCTACCTCAGCCTGTAATGTTGTTGCTTACTCTATGGAATGCATTCCCTTTTGATCTTTAAAGGTTTATTGCTTTTCGATGTCTAGATAGTTATTGTTTTCCATTTTCTATAAGAAATCATGTACCTCCTCAACTGTTTTTTGCATTAATGATCCTCCAATTGCTGCATCAATGGCGCCTCACTTTTGTGGATTAACTATGTCATAAAAATTTTCAAAAAGGAACTCCTTTCGTAAGTTGTAATGTAGACAACTACTTTGCAACTCCTTATATTTCTCCTACGCTTCATATAAAGACTCCCCTTCATTTTGCCAGAAATCTGTAATTTCCTTTATGAGCTTATTGTCTTTTGCAAGGGGAAGTACTTAGCCAAAAAGGGTTGCACCAGCTGCTTATATATTGTGTTGTTCATTGGGTTAAGTGAATTTAACCACACTTTGGCTCTATCTTTAAGTGTAAAAGAGAAGAGCCCCTTCTTAGCTGCATATTTATACAACCCATTATACCTTGACGTATAAAAAATATCTAGGAAAATGGCCAGATAAGCATTAGGATCCTCATTGGCCAAACCATGAAATTGCACATTGGTTTACAACATATTTAACAGTGCTAGTTTGATCTTAAAGGTATTAGGTTGCACTGGTGGTCCTATAATTCCTTATTGATTGACATTAAACCTTGGCCTATGAAGTCCATAAGGGTTTGTTATTATTCTCCTTGATTTACTTCCTCTGCCATCTTTCTTTCCATTACTTCTTGGCATTTAACTTTATCAAAGCTCTCTTTTTTACTTTGTGATGTCTAGAGTTGATTTATATTCTAATTTGCTTGAGCTATAAGTAATCCTTATATTCATGTACCTACAATCACACAAGAAAATGTATCAAATCCTTGTATCTCTATAAATCTAAGGAATTCAGATCGCACAAGATGCTAATTTAATCCATGGCGACAACGTTAAAAATTTGTTTGTAGTTTTATATAAAAAATTTCATACTGCAAGTATACAGATTGTAGTATAAAAGCTATCATTCCCACAAGGATTAATTAGTCACCTAACAACTTGAATGCAATTTTTCTAAGATAATAAAAGATCAAATTAATTGAATTAAAATTAAAATAAAATGGTAAAAATAAATAATTGAATAATCGAAACTAGCAATAAGAATAAAGTTAATCAGTTATAGAAAAGGGTTATTCTATCCTTGTTTTATCATTCCTTTATCATGTTGATTAATTTATGGTTGATCCTAGATATCCTAAGGTTTTGATTACCTTCTCTCAAGATCTAGTTGAGTAATCCTAATTTGATAATAACATAATTTTAACCTCTTGATTCACAAAACTACTCCTAACTATTAATTGGATTTAAAGGAATCCTAAGGATAATTAACTCACAATTAAGATCTTTTTTAATATTTTATTAATATGATATTTCAGTTTTATTAAGTTACTAATTCTTGTTGTGCAGCCTAACACATATGACTTGATTCAATCTCTCAATTTATTATCAAGTACAAGCATAACAAACGTTACAAAGCATTGATATATCTATTGAATTTAGCAAGAATAATGTTAAACAAATTAGTTCAGGAACAATCCCTAATATGGATTTAGAAACCCATAATCACGTTCAACATCCTAATAATCCAGATTAATATCCACTATAATGAAATATAAAAAGAGAAAAGAAAGAAAATAGTTTTGTGTCTTTTTTTGAATTTCGGAAATACTAGAGTTTCTCTTAATATCTCCACTTTGATCTCTTTGATTATGATGTTCCATGACTTTGGTGTTTTTATTTGCCTTAAATACTTCTTGAGGCTTCTAGGGTTCTTTTCTATGATTTTCCCACTTAATTTAGTTTCAAAAATAGCCCCAAAATGTCAAGAATATAAAAATTTTGCCCGCTAGAAAACACTATGCATGGTCGTGTATCCTATCCATGCTCTCTATCATGATCTGCATTTATACCATGGATAAGATGATTTATGCATGATAGTGAAATTTTGGACGATCATGCATCATCCACTTCTTCAAGTTCTTCATATTTTCTTTAATTTTTTTGCTCCTACTCACTTACAAACACATCAAACAACCCTTGAAACATAAAATTAAGATCAAGTCCTTGCTTTAAAACAATCAAACAATTAGACATATACTAAGACTAACAATAAAACAATTCTAAGTCTTAAACACATTATTATCATCTAAAACAACATTTTAAAACATCTAAAAAATATACTATAATATACAGCTATCAAAATATTAGATGAAGCATCCTATTGATCAACCCCTCATGTCAATTATTGAGGGAAATCTGGACTTATCTACTATGAGAAATTTGGTCTCTTCTGTTGCTCCTATATAATAGGGTGATCACCATCTACTTCAACAGCTAGTTACTTATCTTGAGTTCTAAACAATCTATAAATGTTTTCCACTAGTCGCCATCTCCTTGTCACCATATGTTCTTAATTATGTTCAATTTTAAGGACACCAAGGTGTTAAGTAATCTTATAATTGGTAATCTCTTAAAGAATCCTATCCTCCTCAAATTTAGTCACATATGACCTAATACAGATTGTCCCTACCTTTTTTCCTCACATTAATGCCAAAAATATTAGGCTAAGGCATACCCTAGATGGATCTACATCTATAACTCATGTTCCACAAGCATAAAATGTTTATGTTCATGAAAACTTCAAAGCTATCACCCGGCCCACTCAATGTAATACTAATATAGGGTGGATGTATCTGAGCGTATGGTATCTTAATGTGGAAACCTTGAACTTGCTGGGATAGTAGTCCTTTTTTCTTCTTATACATCTCTAAAAGAGACACACCTCCATTGTATAAGGAAAGTCCATATGAAGAATACTTTTGATTCTCCACAAAATCCCACTCGTATGGCCCTATCATCACAGAGAACTTAGTATAACTCATTCACATCATCTAACCCAACATTTGAAACTGAATCATGTTTGGACAACTCCAATTGAGTTGGCCCTTTTCTTATAATAAGGTGGAGCAAAACTTCAATGGGAGCTCCTAGTATATGGATTCCATTATTTTAGAGAATTAGGGCCATACTTTGAGCCTAAAAAAATCTTGAACTACTATGCCAAACTCAATTGCTCCAAACTTCCTAATCAAGGCCTTTGTTGGACCTAACTTTCTTGTTCTTTAACCTCTAAAATTATGATTTATAGGTTCCAACATTGAATTAAAACATGTCGTGGCATGTCGGTTGATATAGAGTGACCTCTTAAGCAAATGGAGAAAAGGGCTCCAGCTTGGTCTCTAGAAGACCCTTAACCTCTCTATCACTTAAATGGCTTTTCCTTTTTCCTTCTTTCCTAAATTGCTTTCTTTCTCCTTGTTATCGTACCAAAAATGAAATAAAATGTGAGAAACTAATGAATAAATATGCTAAATAATAATTTTCCCTACACTTTACTTATGCACTCGCTATTAATTATGCAATTAAAATAACAAATATGGTTAAATGAATTCATAAAATTCTTAGAAAATTAACCTAATTATGAAATTGAAAAAAATAAAACATTAAATAACTAAAAAAGTGAGACTAATTACATAATTACTAAATAAAATTCCTACTATTTAAAATGAACATGAATGCATGTGAATATTAAATGAACAATTAAAACCTAAATTGTGCAAAATATGAGACATGGATAAAATTAAAAAAACAAGAACTAACTAATTGAAAGGAAAAAAAACATTTTATGTACAAACTAATGAAAACCAATGCAATTCATATAACATAGTGGGTAAAAACAATAATCCAAAATTGAATTTCATCAAATCACATTGAAATTTAAGAATTAAATCTAATAATCCATAAGGTAAAGCATAAAATTCAACTTAAATTTGTAAAACAAGAAAGAATTAGCAATAAAATACCCTAGATTATAGAAAAGTGGAGAAACCTACTGATTTGGGGGAATTTCAAACCCTAAACACAAGAATAAACTAAAATCTAATGAAAAATGTGATAAAGATGAGATTGGTGGTCACAAATGGTGTGAAAAGACCAAGCCAGGTTAAGGATGAGAGGTTGCAAAAAGGAGGAGAGAAGTGGAGAAGAAAGAAGGGGAGGCATTAGGGTTTTAAAGCATTTGTGCTTAGATATAATCATTGTATGTAGTTATGTTTGAGATCGTGTGCCACATTGGAACCTTGTGGAACTAAACACAAGTTGTTAAGTATCATGCTCTAAAAGTTATATGACATAGGTGTGTCACACGACCATGTAAGTGATGAGGCCTGTGAGAAAAAATTCTTAACTCGTAGGTAGGGACACGAGCTTCGCCAATGATCGAATAAGTCACTGGGTCTATTTCAAACATAAAACTACACGATTTTGGTGGACACGAGCATGTCCATAACTATATGCACCACTAAATCTCACTCAAACTTTAGAAATTTTCACTTAAACTGAAGTTAATTAAATAAAACGCTCTATTAAAATAAAAAGTAGGTAAAATCAATAAGGTTACTTATAAACCTAACATCAAACTAGCTAAAATTAATAGAATCCTAAAACTAACCTTATAAGCAATCAAAATAAAATAATTAAATTAACCAAAACTATCATAATTCTTAGGTTTCCTCCTAAGCCGCACTTGTTTAACATCCTTAGCTAGACATACCTATCAAAGTAACTTGTATAGAGTAGCTCCTCCTTATTATCATCAGGTTCACCTTTAAGATATAACTTTAAATGATGGCCATTCACTTTAAAGTTATCTTTATGCAGATTAATTACCTCGACTAAGCCATATGAAAATATCTTTTCCATAATAAAGGGACCTAACCATCTTAATTTAAGCTTACTTAGAAATAATCTTAGGTGAGATTTCCATCAAAACACTTAGTCTCCCTCCTTAAGCTTGGATTGCTTGATCCTCCGGTCATGATATTACTTGGTATTTTCCTTGTACGATTTGGAGTTCTCATAGGCCATCAATCTCCATTCTTCTAACTTATTAACTTATAACTTCCTTTTCTCACCTACAAGTTGAAGATCAAAATTTATAAGTTTAACAATCTAGTATACCTTATGTTTTATTTCCACAAGCAAGTGACATGCCTTCCCATATAAAATCCTATAAGGTGTAATGCCAATCAGATTTTATATACCATTATATAATCCCATGGAGTATCATTTAACTTGATTTACCAATCTTCCCTATTATGCTGTATAATTTTTTTAGTACATGTTTTAAATCCCTATTAGCTACCTCAACTTTACGACTAATTTGAGGGTGATATAGGGATGCAATTTTATGTGTGTTTCCATAATTTTTAATTACCTTTTTGAATTACATATTACAAAAAATTGTGCTCCTATAGCTCCAAATGTGCCAATGCATAAAGCAACTTTTTTAAAGAATTTAATAACCACCCTAACATCATTTGTAGGTAAAGCTTGAGCTTTAACCCATTTAAAGTTATAATAAATAGCAATTAGGATGTATCTATTATAAAAAGAAATTGGGAACTGACTTATGAAATTAATACCCCAAATATTGAGCACTTCACACACAAGAATTAAAATTTGAGGTATCTCATGATAGTGAGAAATATTTCCAGATTGTTGGTAATTATCATATAAAGCTACATACCTTTGGGCATCCTAAAAAATTGTATGCTAATAAAAATCTAACTCGAGAATTTTCTAAGCCTACCTATTGGCACAATGGTGCCTTCTGGCTGGTCTAGCATAGCAATTTCATAGGATCTTCCACCTTTTAGAGTGAGGTAAACATCTTCTTACTATTTGGTCTACACAAACACAAAAAAATATGGATCCTCTAAAAAATAGTCTTGTAAATTAGTTCTAGTTCTTCTTTTGTTAATTAAAAAAGGTCATTTGGTAAGATATCATGTATTATAGTACAAAGTGGGTAGTCTATCATTTCTAAGAACTTTGATTTTGTGCCATATCTACCCTTTTAGGACATGAGCCCTTTCACACATTTTTGTACATTAACCTCCCATGCTTTTGGACAGGCAAGAATGTCGATTGTAGGACTGCTCATTGGCATTGTCATATGATTGAAGCAAATTCACCTACAAAATGAAAGAAAATTTATTACCATATCTAAGGAATTCTATGTTGACATTTCTAGGGAAAGAATCATAGAAACAGATAAACGAAATCAGGAACAAATGTACCTTAACTATTTCAAACTTTGAGTTAGGACATATATAAGCTGCCAAGATGCTCAAGTTGAAATCCTAGTTGCATGGAAAGAAAATAAATAATAAAGGTTTTAGCTTTCTGTGATTAACGAATTCTCATAAACCAATGTAGCCAATAGAAGGTAATCCTTAAATGGAATGGAATTTCATTGATAACCAAATCTTCCTCAAAACACTACGAATGATTTGGTTTCTAGAATGTGCTTCTAAATATTGTTAGAGACAAAATAACAAAACACACAAGAAAGAGCGTATAGTGGACTCAACTATGAACATCTTGCAACAAGCTGATGTTTATGAGAGAGGGGAATATTAGTACCACTTGGTAAAATACACACAACATAAAGTTTTCATGAACCCGCTTTCAAAAATCTTAACATTACCATATGCAAATCAAGAATCTGTGGCAACATAAAACTCACCTTGAAAGGATCACCTCTCAAAGACTAAACATACATGGAAGTCCCCAGTCCTCGTCCCTGCATAGAAATGGAATGATAATTGAGGATAGACCATAAGATGTTAAGGATTTGATGAAAAGTTTTTAGTAAACCTGGAATTTGAATGCATATGTAAAAGAAGAGTTTTATACTCCAACACATAACAACCAGTCCTTAAAAACGCAAAGAGATTGTCTCCTTCACACTGTTCCCCTTTCTCTGCAACTTTGAGTGTTTTTTAGTGTTCTCAAAACTCAAATATTCCTATGTAGTTCATATCCATTATTCTCAGATCTTACTTTATGTTTTCTTAGCACTTTCTCTTTTCTTGAACCAAGCAATTAGTAAATGATAAGAATCACCCGAGCATAAAAAACAGAGTATTAGAAAATGTAAAGGGAAAGTTGGAAACTACAAAACCAATGCAAACCAAACCCAATTAAAAGAAATTTTCATAATGAACCCCCCCTTCCCCAATTAAAAGAACAAAAAAATGTAAGAAATTAGAATAAAACTTGACCTGTGCTTTACTTGTCCCCGAGCTTATCTCTAATGAGAATAATTTCTTCCTATCTAGTTGACATACATTACAAGGACATCTAATCTTCCCATTTTGTGCACTGTGTTTTGAAAATTTCATGAAATCATAAATCCCTTGAATATAAGACTCGCAATTTCTTGGTTAATTTATCCAACTCTTATCCATACCCATAGATATTGATCCTCTATAGATTCACAAGTATCAACCTTGACACATATTTTTAAAAAATACAAACAAACAAACAGATTACAATGGAAGAAATTTATAAAAATGACAAATTCCAAATAAGCCAAAATGTTAATCTACTCACTCACATGTACAACGATGAATTAATAGTTAAAGATAACAATAAGAAAAAGGATGAGAAAACTATCAACTGATTTTGGAGTTTTAAGTTCCTAGAGTTAAATGAGCATGAAAATTGGTTCACAACAAAGCTAGCATATTAATTATCAATCTCACTCTGTAGAAACGTAAAGAGTACACAAACAATAGAAGAAAATACGAAATTAATAGCACCAACCTATAAGAATTTTAGACACAGAATTGAAAGCTACTGAAGTTGACAAAAAAACTAACAAAAGTGAGTCAAAGACTTCACCATTCTTTATTTTTTTAGTTAAACCCACAACTTAGTAACTGCATGTAACCAATGGACACATACATCAAGTACCTTTCATTAGTACTAACAACCTTATTTGAAGCACTGAATTACTAAGATCACGAAAGTAATCCTACTCCTACTCTAGCTTCAATCCTAATCCTCGAACACAAAATCTATAAGATTCATAAATGTTTTGTGACCAATTCTAGAAGTATAGGCTACACTGCATTGACACAATAATACAATGCTACTACCACAACATCCAAGAACCTTGACACTGAATAAATAATGACTCTTTCTATATTTTACTACCATTCTATATTTCTACATAATCTGTGATACAGATAACTACTAACAGCCAGAAACCTATAAAAACTTGAAATCAATCAGTCGAAGCAAATCAAAACAAAATGGGAAAGCAAAATCAAAAGTAAAATTTAAATCCCAATCCATCCATACACAAGCTAAAAAATCGAGAAAATACTAATTAAACAAGCAAGCAAGCAAAAAGATCTGGAATCATCTCAAAAGTTAGAGAAAGACAAAAGAAGCAGAGGGGGACAAAAACCCTTATAAGAGAGGACGTAGAGATGCCACCGAGATTCCAAAACATCATAACGGAGCCAAATACAGAGGTTTAGTTTAAGAGAAAGCAAGAGAAGAGTAGATCTGTAAACCTTAAAAAGGAGCAGGCAATCTAGGCCAGGTTGGAGAAGTAGAGAGAGAGAGAGAGTTTTGCAGAGGCAAAATACACACGAAATGTGGGAAAATGGAACCAGATTTAGGCTGATTTTGGTTAAAGAATAGGAAATCCAAAGAAAATGAAAAGCCTTTTTAGAATCTTAACAAATTAAGCTTAGAGATCCCATATTGCTCGCGAAGAGAGGAATAAGAATAGATGATCATGCATTATCACCAAATGCAAAGGACAGAGAAAGGAGAGCTTACAGTTACAAGCAACAGATGAAATCTGCATCGATGGGAGAGTAGTCTGTAGATTGGAGGTGAGATAGAGATGTAGGCGACTGTTTTATTGTAATTAACGTAAATGTTGGGATTCCAGATTGCCTCTTATAGGGCCGTACCGTATCGTGTAATTATAAGATAACTCGAGACAAGATTAGACTAGATTGAAATAAATGGAAGACAGGGCCGAAAAGGAATTTGGATAATAATAACATTTATTAAATTGGATGATCTGGACTTTTGCATTAGTAATTATTATTATGACAAAGTAAATCAATATTTATATTTGTATTTAAATTAATTTATTATATTATTGATAATGATAAATCAGTAAAGAAATGCATGATAAGTTGTATTATTTTTCTTATCTAAAGGGACCACGTCAGAGCGTATTTAAATAGTTGTCCTTTTTTATTGCTTAAGTTTTATCTTATTTCATTTCTCAAATAATCAAATCTAAGTTTTAGACACTTTTTTAGTATATTTTTTAGACAAATTTTATCTTCTTAAATAAATGTCTAAAAACTTCACCAATTTTTAGATTATTTAAGACAATTATTATAAGCGTCTAAAATCCCCTTATTTTGGTGTAGTGATGCCCTAAAAACCTTCTAATAGCCTTAATTGAAGTAGAGGTGGTAGCTTCTCTACGGTTTCAATCTTTACTTCATCTACCTCAATGCTCTTATAAGAAATTTGATGGGCTAGAACTATATCCTTTTATGCCATAAAATGACATTTTTTCTAATTCAACACCAGAGTAGTTTCCTTATATCTCTCTAACACTCTTTTTAAATTATAAAGGCATAACTAAAAAGAATCATCAAAAATAGAAAATTCACTCATAAATACCTCCATTATATCCTCAACTAGTTAATCAAATATATCCATCATGCACCTTTTAAAAGTGGTAGGGACATTACATAGACCAAAAGGCATCTTCCTATAAGAAAATGTAGCATAAAAACATGTGAACATTATTTTCTCCTGATCTTCAAAGACAATAGGAATCTAGAAGTAGCCTAAAAGTCCATCCAAGAAACAATAGTACATGTGTCTAACTAGCTACTAAAACACTTGGCCCTATAAAAGGAAAATGATTGTCCTAAGTAGCATCATTCATCTTCCTATAATCAATGCATACTCTCTACCCAATGATGGTTCTTATGGGAGTCAATTCATTCTTCCTATTAGGTAGTACTTTTATTCCTCCTTTCTTTGATACAACTTATATAGGACTCACCAAAAACTTGTTAGAAATTAGTTAAATCACACTAGAATGCAAGAATTAAATTACCTCTTCGTTTACCGTTTCTTTACAATGGGATTCACCCTCTTTTAATGTTATATAATGTCCTCGAAATTGTCCTCCATAAGAATCTTGTGAGTGTAAAAGGAGGGTCTAATTTATCTAACATCAAAAAGATTCCAAGCAATAGCCCTCTTATGCTCCTTAAGCACATTTATCAACGTTTCGTTTTGATTTACCTTTAATGTTAAGGTAATAATCATTGAAATCTTTGAAATTTTCTCTAGGAATGCATATTCCAAGTGATTAGGCAACTTCTTTAACTCAAACTCTGGTGGTTCTTCAATAGAGGGATTCAACCACTTCTCTTAGCTTATATCAATCTTTTTAAACTCTCTTTTCTTTAACATGGTTTCATTAGCCTCTAAGTAAGCTACTTGTTCTTTCTTTATAGGGCTATCCCTATCTTTTCTTTCTTTATAGGGCTATCCCTATCTTCCTACTCTCATCGAGCAAGACAAAACTCCAATGGGTCTTTATAACATAATCCCACACAATGCCTGAAACTATAAATCTAGTTAGACCAATAAAATAACAAGCATCATCGTGTTCAAAGGAGTGTCTCACGACATTAGATATCTTAATGGTAACCTCTTCTTCTTGTTTCTTAAGCACAAGTTTGCCATCACTAACTTCGATAATAGCTCTAGTAATAGCTAGGAAGGAATGACCTAGCACTAAAAAAAATTGTTTTAGTGACAAAAATTACCGACAAAAAATTAGTTAAAATTGGTTTTAGGGATAGAAAATATTGATTTTTGTTGTAATTCTGTCGATAAAAATAGTCGTAGTATAATTTGTTGTAACTAAAATTACCTACGAATATTGTAATTCTGTCAGTCTGTTGCTAAATTGTAATTCCATAAGTAAAGTTACTAACGGATTCACTATATCCATGTATTCCACCAGTAAATTTACCAACGGAATTACAATATCCAAAGGTAATTTTAGTGACGGATAAACAATTTCCATCACCAAATTTAACTACAAAATATAGCATTCCATCGGTACTTTAACTACAAAAGATAGCTTTCTGTTGGTAATTTACGTATAAAATATAGCATTCTGTCGGTAATTTACCTATGGAAGATAGCTTTCTGTTAGTAATTTACCTATGGTATTTTCAGCTACCATTTCTCACTTCCTCATAATTTTTTTGTTGATAATCTATTGATTTCTTTTTCATTTAATTTCTATAAATAATATAATCTTGATTGATAATATAATGTAAAAATTATGTTGATTGATAGTATAATATAAAAATTATAATGTACAAAAATAATAAGTATCTTGAAAATAACTGTAAATTAAACATTCATACAAAAACTTAAGAGTAGCAAAACATCAAATACATTCACTTAAGTATCGAAATATTATAAATCTAAGCTATGTAGTTAGTGAAGGCAGATGATCTGATTGTTGCAATGAGGTGCTGCCTCTCCCCTTCAACCTATCCATCTCATTACAGAGCTAGTTTATGTACTCCATCAACTGTTGCAATTGAGTTGCCAACCTCTCTACTATGCTCTTAAGCTGAACGAATCTCTCATTGGATGTGGAACACCTACTAGATCCAGATGTATTGGATGTGTTGGATTGCAAATAACATTTGTTTGCAAATGAACCTAAGCAGAAAATCCTTCTACGTGGTCCCTACCAGTAACTGAATCAAGATATGTCTAACTTTTATCAACAGTTCTAAGTTTTGAGACTATCATTGACTGCCTTCTTGTATTTGTTCCTATCATTATAATTGTTTATGTTAATAAATGATAATTTTTTAGAATTAATAGTAAAGTATAAATTTTACATACATTAAGTTATCTACATTGGGTGTTGTTGAAGGTCACACCATTATGCTTCTTAGTGTGAGTGTGCAAAAGGAGTTGACATAGTGTAGGCTTCTTACCGATATACTTTTCCTGGTTAGAATAAAGTGTTATAAGTAAACTACAATTTACAAAAATTTTTGTAGAGTTTCCTCTATTTTTATGATATTTCCCCTTGTTAAAAAAATTTCTCAACAACATAGTTATTCACAGCAACAAACATTTATAATATTATCATTCTCCATAATACACACAATTTTCATTCTAAATTTCATACATCAAATTATATTGAAATCAACTTTCATACATCAAAGTACAAAAATCAGAATATAAGTGTAAAGTTTAGATACTTACAAGTTTCTCTACATACTCTTGGTAGGTCATAGATCCTCCAGTGTGTATTGCTATACTCTTTCCATCCAGTCCTCCACGTCTGTTTGTAGAATTGTTCTCTAAAATGCAGATTGCCTTAGGTGTTGCCCATTATTGCTACCAATAACTCTATATTTCTTCAGATATATAAGGAGGTCATACTCTATTCTTGTGTTTGAACCAAGAAAGTCTCTATAAGTACTTATAAAATACAATGTTTATCTAATTAACGTATAGAATTAGATAAATAAAAAAGATTAAAAATATATTTTATACTTAAAACCCCTGATAATAAAAATCCTTTGTCCACTGAGAGGTATTCTTCCATATATAAACCTCAATTTCTATCTTCTCCTTGAACTTGGATGAGATATTTCTAGTGAACTTTACAGAAGGAACCAACCTAATACATAAGCTAATTTAGATCATTTACAAATTAAAACCTAGAGCTTCATTATAAACCTATAGTGTTATCATATATTACAAAATTTTTAGAATCACTCAGAGATCATTGACAATTGTGATGTAAATTATTCCATCAGCTACCTTAGCTCTAGGCTAGAGTCCGCCTCCTTCATCTGCAAAATTTACCCCTAATATCTCTGTCATTATAAATTCAGATTCTAGTCTAGGAGTAGCGTTGCTAGATGGTGTAGCAGTGGGTAGGCAATGTGATTATACAGGAACTTGATATGTGTTTAAATTTTGGTTCATTTGATATGCTACACTTAGTGATTAATGCCTTATAAATTCTTAAAATACTCATTTTGACTTATTTTTTATTTTAGACACAATTTAGAAGAAAATATAGTGAATCAAAAGCATGATATATGGACCATTTTCCAAAGATTAATTTTCACTTGTCTTTATGAAGTAAGAAGAAGAAAATTAAGAGATAAGAGGAAGACAAGAAAAATAGAACACAAAAAGAAGAATCAAAGAAAGCAATGGAAGTGCATGTTTTTGCCATGAAAAAAAAAGGTCAATTTAATAGAGCAGAAAACGACAGCAAATTAAGCTTGAAATGATAGTAGCTGGTAAAAGACAAAAGGGCCAAAATGACGTTGCACATACAGGGTAGATGTTTATGTTAAACACAGCAATTGTGTATTCCTGCATTTAACGCAGGAACGCCTGTACATAACACACCTAAATTCAACATTTAGACGTATGGTCTATGTTAGGAGATGTATGGTCTATGTTAGGACCCTGCCCTTCAGAGTCACGTGCTCGACTTCCTAAATGACATCTGGACATGCATCCCACAAGGGTGGCGTGCCCACACCAGTCAATCATCAAAAGGAACTCACTTTTCCTATTTCCGAACAGATTTTGGGAAAACTCAAATTGGAATTTCAATTGGACCTCTTCAGGACATTTTTTCCCTATTTTCTTAATTCTCTAATGACACCAAGATCATTTAATTTGGTTTGAAAATCTGAAAGTTATATCCCAAACATTTTCGGACTGTTTTTGCACTAAAACAGTACATTATACGCAACTTCACTCCAGAAACTGAAAGTTTTAGGAACTGAATTAAAATTTGATTCCTTCAGATAATTTGTAGCTCTATGTCTCTAGCTTATTTAGAAATAATAATCATCTCATTTGTAGCTCAACAGATCAAGATATCATTAAAATACTGAAGCAAGCTCAGTAAAAATATCCAACTCACACTCTTCCAACAGATCCCCTCACTTTGATTCAATCAATCTTTTTCAAATTAATACCAAAAGCTATAAATTTTTTTGAAGAGATAGAGGAATGTGTTAGGAATCCAATGCTTCAAAAATCAGGTCATTTGGAAGTCATAGGAAAACGTTATGTTCAAAAGAGTGAAACATATTCAGGCTGGAGAAAGAACTTGCGAGTCGCAATCGGGCGTGCTCGCCTGCAACGTCGCGATAGTGATCGCGAGTTTCCTCTTCTCTCTTTTCTTCCTCCAACCTGTCTTGGTAAAAAGGGCATAACTTTCACTACAAGTATCATATTAAGGTTTTTAAAAGACCGTTTTAAATAAGATTTATAGATTTACAACTTCATGAAGACCTAAAAAATAAAATTTGCCTCTAAATGGGTCAAAATTTCAAAATACAGTAGCTGTCCTGAAAGTCCATCCTATACAGCATCCCAAATTTCTAATAATCATATCTCTCAACTTCAATGTCCAAAAATTTCATACTATATATCATTGGAAAGCTAGAAAAATAATCTACAATTTCCAATAAGGAAACTTCATCCAATTTAACCTATATCAATATAGTATTTCCTTCGAACCCAGAACACAAATTCTCACCCTTATGGAAAACTTGAAAAATGCAATGAACAAATTTGACATATCATCAGCAAAACACAAGCATACTTTAGTAACATCAAAATATAAGAGTTTTTACAAAACTTTAGTGGGCATTTTTAACCACAATACACCAATATCTCAAAATGCCCAAAATACAAAAAGATACATGAACAGTAATTTGCTCAAAGTGCAACTAAAGCCTTGTGGTTACAAATCTAGCTTAAAACGCAAAAGATGCAAATTCTGGAGTGATGCCTCGATTCTCTTTCACCCGTTCTCATTTTCTTCACCTAAAGCTGGGAGGAAAAGGAGGTGAGTTAAAAGCTCGTAGGTAACAAGTTTATAACAAATAACAAGTAAAACCATTTAAAATGTTCATTGTCATAGAAAATTCTTATTGAATCATTAAACACATGGTTCTTAAATTTTCAACCAAATTCACATTTAAAAAAATCATGTATGCATCAATCTTGTCAACATATCATGAACACATAAAGACATCATAATGGTTTAGGCAGCTGCAAAACAGAACGTACTACACATTTTCCAAAAAGGTCCTGTGTAGCCGTGAATAGAACATACTATCGCATTCCCACAAAATGGTTTTGCATAGCCGTGAACTTATGGGAGTCCGTGAAGGAGCTTCATGCCATTAGCGAGCAGGCGGGAGAAGTATTTTTCCAAAGTGCACTTGACATGCTTAAGAGACTAAACCAAACCCATATAACATTCATTTCATAAATTGTAAACATGTTGCCCAAATGGCACATTTTCAAAACATGTCTTTCATGAACATGAAATATTTCATATGCACTTCCA
>JAOQMS010000009.1:5054005-5090397 GCA_027563885.1 Erythroxylum longipes | reverse complement strand
AAAAAAAATGCATACCGACTTTTAAGTGTTAAGTGATGTGGCACGCCATCCTTGCGGGGCACGGATTCGGATATCACCATCGATATCGGGTTCGGGTCCAGCGGGAGTGGGGTGTTACACACACCTTCAAAAGAGAGCATTATATCACCTATATCATCCATTAAGACATAAAAATGCCATAATATTATAAGTCTTTCTCACACGACATTAACACTTCTAATATATAGGTACCACACAAATTTATTTGGGTACCTAGAATATGTTGATTTCTTTTCCTTGCAGCTCAATATAAAGTCACATCAAATGAGTGCCAATAATAGATATCACTTTCAGTGATATCAAATGAGGAATAAAAATGATATCTCCAATAATTAATTTAAAATATGACTATACGCCTTTATATAATCCAAGTAAGGAAATAAAAAATACTAATTATTGAACTATGTGAGGAAGGAAAGGAGATAATCATTGATGGTATGTAAAAGGAGATATGCACCTACGTCTATATTGATAACAATTGAGAAGATTTACTCAACATACATATTTTAGGGGATAAAACATTATTACATGTATCTAAGGAGAGAAAGATAAATTGATCATTAAGATTGATATATAAGAGTTATAAAAGTTGCTCTTTTATTTTACAAATGCTTTGTTTGTACTATTGACCTACATGACAAATTTTTTGAAAGGAGGGAGAAGGAATTTATTTATTTATCTCTTTTAATGCTTATAAATTATAGACACTCTGTCCAATATTGACAAAAAGGTGGAGAGAATGGTGATATTAAAACTTGAACAAATAATTATTGATGAATTAAATGAGAACAAGCACTACGTATTGCTTTACCATATAGAGGAACTGATTCAATATCATTTATTTTCCCTGATACCATTAAATATTTTGTCATTAGTAAAAAAAATTTGTTAGACCAAGTGGGTTTTAACTCATATTTAAATGATTAAAAAATGTTGCTACTAATATTTTATCCTTAGTGATATTAGTAAGTTAATATATGAAAGATTAACTTAATTATAAAGTGAAAAAGTAGTAAATTGAATTAATTGAGCAATTAAAAATGAATAAAAAGAACAAAATTGAGCATATATACAATTCAAGTGATGAACTAAGTATAAGGAGGAATTAAACACATCAATATTTAAGCAAATCATTATAAGCCATCTTGTAACCTTATATAGGTCATTTCACTAAATTAGGGTTTTAACCCTTGCATGATTATTTATACTTAGGAAAGATTGCGTATAATTTATTATATTTATAGGAAACTTAGGAAGGTTTAAAAATACTCTTGATGCATCATAATAATTTTGGAGAACTTTTTCAATGAGTTTAAATCATGTATTTGTTAAAGAATTGCATTTCTTTAAAAGAAATTGAGAAGTCCTAAAAAATTTAGTTTTAGGAATTTTGGTTAACCAATATAAGGATTTATGAGATTAATGTTAGGATTTTGGATAAATTGATTGACTGGTGTCATATTATGGTTGACCAATGTCTTTTGATAACATGTATCTTAAGTTTGTGACCATACATTATCTATCTAATGGTACAATGACTATTTTTTTATTTCTAGCAACTATTTTTTTAAGCTATTTTGAGTATAATAAATCGTATATGAGTTATGAAAGAAATCTTGGGTATAATAGAGAGTTATCAAGAGCCTTGAGAGGCTATAGAGTACATGTTTTTATAATATAATATAATTAAGTCTTTGTTCGTTACGTGACCAAGAGAGGGATGTTTAGAGTTGTACAATTGTGGAATTATTGTAACTGGTGAAATTGCATGAAATACATATTGTGCAGGTTTCTCTTGACTTTGAATAAGATTTGTAAAGGGTTACTTTTCTCTAATGGTAAAGTAAGATGATTGTAAAGATTTCTCTTTATTTGTGGCAAAGAAAATGTTGTATAGAGGGTTTCTCCTCACTCGTTGAATGAAGTAGATAGTTAACTTCTAGGTGAAGTTTAAAAAGTAGACGTAGGTTAAGGATTGTTTAGTTGAACCATTATAAACTAAATTTCTCTCTCTTCCTACTCTCTTTAAGTATTTTTGCGATCATATTATGATTATCATGTATGAAGTTTCCCTAGTCAAATATTATAATAGACATTTCATTCACTAGTTTTTAAATATGACAAAAAGTAAACACACATAATTCATTCTCCTCAAATGTATCACTTAGGGACTAACAAACTTGTATTAAACCAATTAAATTAATACATAATAAATAAGAATTAATAAGATAGAAAAACATTTTATAAGATGTACTATATTTTGCTTAAATAAAATAAAAATCACTAGTATTATTATAGAAATTCACTAATAATGAGTCTCAATGCAAAGTTGTGTAATTTTCAAATTTTAATAATTTTAGGCATAAACAAGGAAATTATTTTGATAAACATGATACTAACATATCTAAAATATTTTTAAATGGAAAAGTGACTTTGTCAAGTTTTTGTTTAGTTAAAACAAACAAATTACAAAAAAAAACAATTTAATGAATATCATGCCCATTAAGTGAATAAATGATGTCATGTAAAAGAATGGACAAAATTTGAGCATAAATATAAAAGTAACTGAATTTCAAGTTTGACAATAACTAAGTACGTATGCTTACTTATTATTGATGATGAAAATTTATATGAAGTTTTACATCAGTTTTATATCAAGTGACTCCTCGTACAATATACTAATTATGAAGACTACTCTAGAGAGAGCCTTTTTAGAATTTATAGAAAATTGATCCATCCCTAATCATAGATGTAAACAATAATATAAACTAGAGAACACTTGAATTAATGAGCGAAAGATATAACTATTAGATCAAGTGAGGTTCTAACCTATAATAATGATAATAATTAAACATGTTACTATTAATATTTTTATTTTTGGTGATATTAGTGTTAGCTTAAGGTTTATATTTAAAAATTTTGATGATAACGACTTAATATTTCAAAAATAAAATTGGATTTATTTCCTTTTATTATTAATAGGTTAATTTTCAAATGGAAATAAAAATCATAAGAAATACGTTTCCTTTCTTGTAGGAACCTTTTTTATAAACTTACCTTTTCAGAAATAGTTTATCAGAAAGGATCTTACTAATTATGAAGGTTGTATATTAGCCCCGTGATTACTGGAAGAATTTTGGCAAAGATGACATCGAAATTATTCATATTTAAATCCACCAATTGACTAAGGATGTAAGTGAAGCATCGGTTAGTTGAAGAAGTTGACTATTTAAAGAAGAGCAATAACACTTATGAAGCAAGAGCACACACAGACTTTTAAAACATTTGAGCAACATCTATATTATTGAGAGTCATATCATTCTTATTATGCCTTAGAAAGTGAAATCACTCTATCAATAGAGAAATTGTTATTTAAGAACTTACTTCTAATTTTACATTTTATTTTTTGTGAGCTTTTAGAAGCTTGTTATACACTTCAAGTGTGGAATGTTGGAGAAACTTGAAAAATATGTACTTGTAAGCTTGAAGAGGTTCATTAAATTAGTACTTAGTTTTTATAGTGAAACACTCAAGTTGGATACTTGAGGACTGCATGTAAGCTTAGATTGTAAGCTGAACTAGTATAAATCGATTACGTCCTTCTCTCCCTTCTCTTAACATTTAAATTTTTGCATTATATTGTGTGTGTGTGTTTATTTCAGCAAGAGACTCCTTCACTTTATAACAGGTTATTTTCAACTTGCAAGAGGTTTTTTTTTTCCAGTTTTAACAGGCAGCTTCTATTTTTAAATTGTTTTAACAGGATTTATCATTCAGTAGGCTCCTTTCGTTTAAGCAGGGTCTTATCCCATAAAAGGCTCCTATTGTCAATAGGCTCTTATCGTTTAAAAGGCTTTATCATCTGACAAGCTCCTATTGTTTTATTCATTAACGAAGATCTGCTTAATATATGAATTGAAAGAACTTGCGAAATTTTTTTTAAAGCCCACACAATTCATTCCCCTCTTGCGTGTGTTTGCTTTATCATTTGGTATCAGAGCAAGGTTTCACATTTTTTTATTTTTCAACACGTGATAGATTATGGAAAACACCTTGAGAAGTTTTGAAGGACAATATGTCTCAAAGTCTCCTTACTTCGATGGAAACAACTATTCAGACTAGAAAGAGAGAATGATCATATATCTCAAATTTTTAGATATTGAAGTATGGCAAGCAATTAGAGTTGGAGCTTTAATTCCCACTTCCAATAATGTAGAAGGATGGACTGATGCTGACAGGAGAAATGCACAACTAAATGCTAAGGCAAAATATCAACTGATATGTGCATTGTCCCTAAATGAATATGAAAAGATATACTACTGCTTTACAGCAAAAAAATGTGGGATAAACTACAAGTCAGGTTTAAAGGAGAATGAGGTAAAGAAGCGTAGAATGAGTCTTTGAGTGCATCAATACGAAACTATTGGCATGAAACAGGGAGAGACCATAGACGAATTCTTTGAACGCTTTAATAACATCATCACGACCTTAAAGAACTTGGGAAAGATATATCCCAATGATGAGCTCGTAATGAAGATTTGGAGGTCACTACCAAAGGAATGGAGACCTAAGGTGACAACTCTAGAAATGATAAAGGATCTAGACACTGTTTCACTCAATTGGCTACGAGAAAATCTGATGATCTATGAAATCAAGCTTAGGAAAGATGAAGGATCCTCCTATAGAAAAGGAATGCCATTAAAAGCAATTGACGAAACAAACGATGATGAAAGTGACGTTGAGTTGTAAATAGATGGAGATGACGAGTTTAACTTTATGGTCCGAAAATATGCCCGCTTCTATAAAAAGAAGATGATGAAGAAAAGAGAAGGAAACAAGAAAGCTAGAAACAACAGGTTCCTATCAAAAGGCAGCAGCAATAGCAATACACAAAACAATCAAATCATATGCTATTACTGTAAGAATCCTAGACAAATAAGACCAGAATGTCCTCTTCTTTAAAAGGAAAAGTTAGAGAATAGAAAATCCAAAAAGCAAGCAATGACTGCAGCCCGATTAGATGAGGATTATGAAAACTTTGAAGAAGAAGAGCCTTTTAGGTTTTGACCTTGTATCACATGCATCCAAAATAGAAAACAACAATGGAAATATAAAATAAAACCCAAAAAGCCAAGAACTTTCAAGTGACATTAGATGTAACTTTAACAAAAACATAAACTTAAGATGTGTACCTTACAATCTCCTTCATTCTTCATTGTCTTCACCTCTTCAGGTTTTCATAAACTATAAAAACCAAAGGAGGACATCTCTGATATCCAAGTGAAGAGCGAAGCTTGAAACCTCTTAGGAAAAATGGCTAGAACACACACAAAGTTCTAGGTTTATGATGTATTCTTTGAGAGAGTGTTTATATATAGTGAGAGAAGATAATGAACACTTCACCAAAAATTCTCTTTCTTTCACAAAACACTTGCATGAAAATTAATGTTTCTTACACCCTTTATCCTTCCACTAACCCCCAAAATCAATGGAGAGTTAGTGGGAATTAAGTGGTTTTTAATCCCACTTAATTTAGCATGAAACTTGATAGGTGGCATTTGTACGTACTTTTCTTAGGATAATTTGCTAGTTAATTGTGATAAATTGATTGTTGTTAACTTGTTTAGCTTATGTTTTTTCTTAGTTTCATATAATTGCATCATGATTATGTATGAATGTATGTGAATATACATGAATGTGTGTGAATTAAGTCTTTAAGATTAGGTTTTGTATGAATTTTGCACGACATTGTTGCATGTCTTTTTCTTATATTAATTTTGGTATAAATTGCATGTGTTTTGGGAATGATTAAGTAATTAATTTGGTTTTCAGTAAATAGGTTTGATGGTGGTTTTGAGGGATGGAAGGATACAAGAACCAAAGAGAAAGTAAGTCATGTGACCTAAAGGAAAGATGGAATTTTCCTGGGCCGACCCATCACTAATGTTAAGCTTTCACAAGATACAATTCTTATTGCATGTTTTTATTTTTTAATTTAAAAGAAATAGGAGGAATTATAATTCTAATTGGTGAAATAAAGGTTCAATTTGGATAAGAAATCAATAAGATATCATGGGTTGAAGTCAAGACAGAAAACAAAGGTTTTTGGAAAATTTCAGCTGGTAACTTCCTCCTTCCTATGTCGTTTTAATCATTAAATGGGGTACAAAAAATCAATTTTAAACCCTAGAAAAAGGGGAGTTCGTGCAAGACATACAATGGAAAGTGAAGAATGCATTTTTGACAGAAAAACCAAGAGAATTCAAGGTGGAATCAAAGGATTTCAAGGAGACACAAGTTGTCACCATAAAATTCCAGCTTTGGTCTTCAACATATAAGCCTTACTTCTTCTCCTTTTCTTGATTCTTTGTTGTACTTTGTTTATTGAGAACGTTGTATGGATATGTTATGAACATGTTGGATGAGATTTTGATGGATTTCTAAGTAGTTATTAGGGTTTTTATTGCCTAAACTATGTAGTACCTCACTTTATTTAGTGTTATGGATGTGCCTGATGTTTATAGTATATAGCTATCCATACTTAGCTCACATAGAGATATGGAGTTAAGAAATATGTTAGTAAGTTCCATCAGAGTGGGCATACACCAAGAACACTCCATATATCAAGTTACCTTGCCATTTGGAGAGAGATCTTGAATGAAAAAGTGGTTGTCAAAAAATTTGTTCATATCTTTTTAATGGTTAAGTGAAAAATGGGAAGTGAGAGCTTTCATAATTCATTTACATCATTAAACAAGGCTTATTTGGTTCAATTAATGAGAGTGAAATAACTAGGACATTAGGAAATTTTGGACTAAACTTAATGGACATTGCTAAAGTGAGAGAATACATAGTTAGCTAATGACAATCCTAAGTTGTTAAATTGATACTTTAATTCACCATTTTCTAAATTTATTGTCTTACTTTAGTGACAACCCTAGTGTGTATGTATGACTCTTAATTTTTATATTTTCTATCTTTCAAATCTAATTATTTGAGTTTCCTAAACAAAACAAAATTTGGATCATTTCGGTGACTAACCAATCCTTGTGGGACAATACCTATCTATATTGCGATTTCTGATTTGTATACTTGCAGGATAAGAGGTTTTAATTTAAAATTTGGAAATTTACCTATCAATTTTTTGGTATTGTTTCCAAGGATTACGCCTAGCATTGATTTTGGTTTGATTTTTTTTGATTTGGGTTTTCTTTTCATTTTTACTTTGATAGTCTTTTTTGGTGTGTAATATATGTATGCATACGAGGAGTGCAGGAGTTGCAGAGAAATTACTACAAATTGACATCACCAAAGTAGAAAAGGAATTGAGAAAGGCAAGGAGACAAGATCAAATTGAGCAGATAATGGTTGAACAGAGGGAACAAGGTGGTGAAAAAAGAACTTTGATGGACTTTATACTGCTAGGGTTTAACTCAAACTAGCAAGGAATTGCTAAACCACCAGTGAATGCGAACAATTTCAAAATCAAGCCTGCTTTACTTAATATTTTGCAAAGTAATGTTCAATTTTATGGTTTGCCACATGAGGATCTTAATACTCACATTCCCAATTTTTTAGAAATTTGTGATGCTTTCGGGTAAAACGGACTGTTGGAAGATGCAGTAAAGAGAGATTGCTTCCCTTCACACTAAAGGATCGAGTAAAGGCATGGACAAACTCCCTTACTCTAGAACAAGTTAGAACATGGGACCAGTTAGTGCAAGTCTTTTTGTCCAAATATTCCCCATTGACAAAGACAACAAGGATCATCAAGGAAATCAATAACTTTCGGCAATACAAGGGAGAATTATTGTACGAGGCATGGGAAAAATGGAAGCCCAAGCTGCAAGGACAATGTAATATCCGGTTTCTGAAACATGCTTTAGGATTAGAACCCTAAATTATTGTGAATGACTAATAGCATTAAAAGCTTCGCATATAGATGCATAACATTAACATACATACACGAATTAATTTGCACACATTACAAAGATAACATATGCACTCAATTGAAATTTCCTGAGGTATGAAAGACATTAATGACTATAATGTGAATTATGAATTGTTATGTCTTGAATTTTGGTTTGATTGGATTCCAATTAGTGATTTGGAATTAAATGTTATTAATTTGGAGATTGATGAATTAATATGTACATTTGGACTAGGTCAAATGCCTAGTGGTAGGATAAATTGATACATGAAAAATTAGGGTTACTAAGGCTATATTTGAGTGACATTTGGCATCGTTAAATAAGTGACAAATGTACTAGTATTTAAATGAAAATTGGACAAATTATGGAGTGACATGTGGACCAATTTTGAAGTGACATGTAGACTAATTAATTGGTGACATATGGCAACTTAATATGTGGATTAATGGCAGCATATTGATTAGGCAAATGTCTTATACACCTTAGGACAAATGTTGTGATTAAATGATGACACCTAGCATATTGATGAAGCAAGTTCCAGCAGCCAAGCTTTTGCTTCCTTCATTGCTTCAAACTTTTCTCTATATTTTGGTCTTAACCCTAGCCAAATTGTTACATGAAATTCACACCTTAATCCTACATAAAATAACCAAGAAACCAGCTGAATGTTACCTCCATCTTGCTGCTGAAAATCAATCTGTTTTCACTTTAGAATTGTGTTGACTTTGTTTGCTTGGAGGGATAGATTATCTTGAAGTTTTGAGTTGAATTAGAAGCTTTAAAAGTAAGTAACAATATGATCTTTATAGCATGTTTAATAGTATAAGAATGATGTTTGAATTGGAATGAAATGAATGAGATGTTGATGATGAAATGTGCTGGAAATATATTAAAGGAATTTGGAAGTTTTTATGCTTGTTCTTAGAGTATGAAAACCATGGAATTATAGGTTGACTGATGGACAAATTGGAATGGAATTTGATGTATAAAGAAGGTAGATTTATCCTAAAAAAATACTTTAATATAGTTTTCTTGAATTGAGAAAGAATTAGGACTATATGCATGATAATGTATGACAGTTTTTGGTTGATTTTGATGGATGAAAGACCATGATTTGTAAACTATCAATTGAATGATTTTGAGCTAGATTTGGAGCATAATTCAGACCTAAATAAGGTTGTATAAATGAACATGAATTCTAGAAACTTGGAAGTGTAAATGATGTGTTTAAGTTTGATAAATTCGTGTAGAATTGGGAGAAAACATGTAGGGCACGATTGTGGCCTTCAGGTGTATGACCGTGGCCTAGTAAAATTTGATTATGTCACAATCGTGGTAGAGTCCCCTCGATCGTGGCCTATTACATAAGGTTCTATCATGATCGTGGCAATGTCCACCACGGTCGTGGGTAAGGCTTGAATATGAAATGTTGTCTTTTAAGTGATGTTTGAAACAACTAATGATAAGGTACTTTCCTATGATGCATTTAGGCTTGAAATGAACTAGTTTGATGATTGATTGGTGAATTTAAATTAAACAAGTTAATGAGGTGTAAATCTAAGTGTAAACAAGACATATCCAAGTGATAAGGTTTGAATAATTATGAATTGTGTTTAAAAAAACATACCCAGGAAAGTCATTAAGCATGTATTGAACATGGCACACACATATGTGCATGATTGAATATGTATTTGAATGATCGACTTTGTAATATGAATTATGTGTGAATTTTATGACTTTAGATGCTCAAGACAATCGCCATCATCCTGACATTGCTGGTCTATCCAGGCAATAGTGTAATTTGGAGCTTACTATGAGTAACCGAGATGTTCTCACTAGGATTGATGTTATTTCTGTTTAATTCCTAATTATCGAACTGTTAATGATCTGATTGAGATAATTTTAGAATTTTATAGTGCTCTATTTGCATATAAATCTGAAAGATATTTGAATACTCAACATAAGTGTTGATTGTCAGACTTAGGTTCGATGAATATGAGACTCTGACTGTGCATTATGAATAAATGTTATTGATGACATATTTTGTGATTTGATGCATCACTTTGATATGCATGATCAGATGAAGGTGTTGTGATTGGAGTAGCTAGTTTAAAAGAGCTTAAAGCTCATAAATCTGAATATAGAGCCTAGCTCCGTGATTAATGAGACCGATATCCACAATGGGTACGAGACAGTATCTGAAAAGCTTGATATCCACAAGGGATATGGGACAGTGAAAGGCGCTTGATCACAACAAATAAAAACAAAAATGGAGTCTCATATTCATCTACATGTATATAAATACATGATTGTGAATACATTTCTGAGATTGTGATGATAAAGTTATTGCCATATATGTGTATTTGTTGATGAAATGTTTGGTTGGGATATGCATGATCAAATTATGCATGAAAGGAATATATGGAATGTATGACATTCATTATGTCTTATTGAGATGAGGAATGTTGTGAATTTGGTTATATGTGAGATATTTGTGTATTTGACATGAGTGAGCTTATCAATGATAGTTCACTCACTGAGTTCGCAAAACTCATCAAAATTGCAATGTGGCTTTTCAGGTACGAGAGAGGAGACCTAGTTCCTAAGATACTCTAGAAGAACATTTTGGATCAAGAAATGGCTAAAAGGTCTGTTAGCTAACATTTGAGGAGTGGTAAACTATTTTATGTAGTTTTCTATTGTTATGTAAAACTTTTATATAAAGAATTGTAAACTCTCAAATGTTTTGGCAATGTAAATATTTGTTCTAATGACTACAATTTAAATTATGTTAGTAAATGAAATGAGAAGTTGAGTTTTAAAATATTCTTTTATTTTGTATGATACCATATAAGTGAAAGTTATTGCTCTAACATGCCATTGTCATAGGGTATGTTTTGGAATGTCCTTTGGATGTTCAGATATGTACTCTATAGTAATGAAGTGTTACAAATTTTTGTATCATAGCATGGTTTGGCATCCATAGGGACAGATATAAGAGCATTTAGACATGATATAGTGACAGACTCTGTTAATGATCACAATGGTGACCACTGATTGTACGTACTTTTCTTAGGATAATTTATTAGTTAATCGTGATAAACTGATTGTTGTTAACTTGTTTAGGCACTGAAAATTTATCAAGTGGAGACTCATTCATACATAATCATGCAATTATATGAAACTAAGACAAAACATAAGCTAAACAAGTTAACAACAATCAATTTATCACGATTAACTAACAAATTATCCTAAAAAAAGTACGTATAAATGCCACCTATCAAAACTTCCACCCCTTCTTTAAAGGGTAATTTTGTCATCTTGCTTATTAAAGGGTAATTTTTCATATTACCTAATAATCAAGATTCACATTTGTCATATGATTCACAATCAAATGACCCTAAACTACCACAGTTGTGTAGCTTAGTCATGCATCTCTCACATCTTAGATCCTCATCCAAAACCATTTTACTCATTCTTCACATCTTCAATGCGTTTAACCCATTAAGTTCCCAATTATGTTGGCCACTTGAATTAACACTTAATTCAAGCAATTCATGAGCGGTATCTAGCAACACATCGTGACTCCTAATTGAATAAAAAGTTAGTGGTTTGACTATGAACCCTTGTATAGACAATGTGCCCATGCAATTCATCCTTTCACCATCTATACCCCACTTGGTTCAGAGTTTAGTTAAAGTGTCAAATCCCACTAGACTGACTACATCACATCTAGCCCAAGTGATGTTAGTTCTTGTCCTCGAGGCTCATTACTCAATTGGATATGTCACTGAAGACTATCTTCATGACATTTTCACTTTGGCTAGAGATTCCCTAGTAATGACCCCGACAAGAGGCCGTAGGTATCATTTACTTCTATCAGGAGTGGTGAATCCTTTATTGGCTACTCAATTACCTTCGAATACCTCAAGCTATACCCATTCACCACCCTATGGGCAATCTCTAAGACGTAACAAGGAATAGAGTCAAAGTACAGGATTAGTATCCAAGATATCGTTGAGCACCTCAAGTATAATGATATTTACACCATTGGAATGATGAGACTATCATTAACACTATAATAGATTATCCATATGATTGTCTCATGATAGGTCATCTAATGTACTTACTACTCTTAGTAAGCATCTATATGTTAACTGTAAATAACTCATGCTTATAGCTTATGAGATCCATTGCTTGATCTAATAAAGGAGAATAACATGTGCTAGTCTATTTGGATTAATAATGTCCCGTCTCATTAATCTTATGGCTAGGGATAATTTAGATACTAACATAGTTACACATGATAGGAATCTCTTTATCATGATCTCATCATGATTTCCTTCATGCTATGTAATGTATCAAGGACTTCATTAATTCGATTTAAGATCACTATCAATTTATAAAGAACATGAACATTAAGTTAACGAAAAAGTATTTTTATTAATTAAAATGATTTGTACAATAAGTGTTAAAGGTGGTTACCTTTAGAGCACTTCTTTAATAACCTCCTAATTGCAGTAAAGCTAATCGGCTTTTGTATTTAATACCATAGGCGAGTACACGAGATTCATATCTCTTTTAAGGAATCAGCTTAGTCAAAGGATCAACAATATTCTGATTAGTGGGCACTCTCTCTATCTTGACATCATTTCTACTAATGATTTCTCTAATCAAATGGTATCACCTGAGTACATGTTTGGATTTCTTATAAGACCCTGGTTTATTTTCTTGCGCTATGGCACCATTGTTGTTATAATACAACTGTACTAGGTTAACAATGCTAGGAACCACTTTAAGTTTTATGATGAACTTCTTGATCAAAATTGCTTCCTTTGCTGCTTCTATAGTGACAATGTATTCTGCTTTAGTTGTTGAATCTACAGTTTTCTCTTGTTTGGAACTCTTTCAACTGACTGCTCTACCATCCAATGGGAAAATATATCCTGACTGGGTTCTAGAGTCATCCCTGTCGGATTAGAAACTTGCATATGTATACCTCCTCACAACAAGATCTCCTTCTCCATATACTAAGAATACATCCTTAGTTCTTCTCCATTACTTCAGTACATTTTTGACAGCCACCTAATGACCCTCTCCAGGATCTGATTGGTATCTACTCGTAACACTTAGAGCGTATGATACATCGAGTCTTGTATATAACATAGCATACATGATTGATCCTATAACCAAAGCATAAGGGATCAAATTGATGCGAGTGTAATCCCATGTATCATGGGAAGATAACCTCTCTTGGACTGCTCTATACTAAACCTCTTTAGTATCTTATATATGTATTTAAAATGACAAAGAACAAGCAACTTCTTAGATTTATCTATATAGATTCTTATACCCAAAATATAAGTTGTTTCTCCAAGGTCTTCCATGAAGAAATTCTTGGACAACCAAATCTTGACTGATTGTAAAGCTGAGACGTCATTTCCTATTAGTACTATTTCATCTACATGCAACACAAGGAATATGATTGCACTCCCACTAACCTTCTTATATACACAAAGTTCATCCTAATTTTGTAAGAAACCAAACTCTTTGGTTGTCTCATCAAATTAGATATTCCAATTCTTGGATGCTTGCTTCAATCCATAAATGGATTTTTGAAGCTTGCATTCCTTTTTGCCATCATTGGATGTGTAACCATCGACATCCTCAGTTAGGTTTCCATTAAAGAAAGTTGTTTTCATATCCATTTGCCATATCTCATAATCATAATGAGCAGTAATGCCAGGAGTATCCTAATGGATTTAAGCATGGCTACCAAGCTGAATGTTTTGTCGTAATAAACTCCTTGTTTTTGACGATAACCTTTAGCTACAAGCCCTACCTTTATAGGTAACTAAATTACCCTCCATGTTAGTTTTCTTCTTGAGAACCCATTTGCACCCTATGGGTTTTATCCTCCGGGTGGGTCAACCAAAGTCCATACTTGGTTTTCATACATGGAATCTATTTCGGATTTCATGGGTTGAAGCCATTTTTCATATTTTGAACTTTTCAGAACTTCTTCATAAGTAGTGGGCTCATCGTCTTCTATAAGCAATACGTCATTATGTTCACTTATGAAAAATTCATATCTCTCTAGAACATGACGTATTCTACTTGACCTATGAAATTCTTATGTATCAGAGGATTGAACAATCATTTCATCATTATGAACAATAGTCTCAGGTTCAAGCAGTTAATCTGTAACTGTTTGAGTGTCTTGAACTTCCATAAGTTCAAATTTTCTCCTACTGTCTTCTTTTTTAAAAAACTATTTCTCTAAAAAGACAAAATGCTTTGAAATAAACACCTTTTGTTCCAAAATATTGTAGAATTGATATCCAATCATTTCTTTAAGATATCCTACAAATAGACACTGGTCAGATTTAGCTTTTATCTTATCTGACTGAATCTGCTTCACATAAGCTGGACAACCCTAAACTTTCATGTGAGAAAGATAAGGTTTCTTGTTAGTCCACATCTCATATGGAGTAATATCAACTAACTTTAAAGGGACTTTGTTTAACATATAAACAATAGTCTCGAGTGCATATCCCCCAAAGGATTTTAGTAGATCTGTTACACCCATCATTGACCTCACCATGTCCAACAAGGTTTAGTTTCTCTTTTCTGCCACATCATTATGTTGTGGTGTGTAAGGTGGAGTCCATTAGGATATTATCCCATTATCTTTGAGTTAACTTAGAAACTGTTGACTTAAGTATTCACCACCTCGATCTGATTGAAGTGTTTTAATACTTCTTCACAGCTGTTTCTCTACTTCATTTATAAATTCTTTGAACTTTTCAAAGGCCTCATATTTGTATCTCATTAAATACAAATACCATATTGAGAATAATCATCGATGAAGGTAATGAAGTATATGAAACCACCTTTCGCATGTATAAAGATTGGACCACATACATCTGAATGTATTAAGTCCAATAGTCCAGTAGTTTGTTCACCATTTCCCTTAAAGGGTAACTTTGTAATCTGGCCTAATACGCAAGATACATATGTGTCTTATGATTCATAATCAAATGAACCTAAACTATCACACTTTTGTAGTTTATTCATGTGTCTCTCATTTATATGGCCAAGGCAACAATGGCATAAGTAAGATGATTTCACATTATCTTTTTTTTATCTTTTATTGTCATTGATATTTAAAACTGGATTGGAGATATCTAATATGTATATTCCATTACATAATGTAACCATAGCATAAAGCATTCCATTCAAACTAATAGAACAACCATTGTTACTAAAATTTAAATGGAAATTAACTTTATTAAGACTAGAAACCGAAATAATATTCTTAGTCAATACAAGTATATAAAAACAATAATCCAATTCTCGTGTAGAGTGAGCTTAGGTTTGGCCAATAACCCTAATTCTAAAAGAACTCTAGTTCTCACCATATTAATGGAAAGCGTTAGTTTTAATATTCTAAGTGAGGGATTTCTACTTAGGTCTCATCTAACTAGGATGGTCTTGCATATATCGTGTATATATATTTATATAGTTACTATAACTATATGGCATGATATGGACGCCTCAATCATATTGGGCTTAAGACCATAACCATCCATCATAGAAGTCAAAACAATCCGAACATGCATTCTCTAATGAATTAAACTAAACACATAAGTTTTGGTTATGAAAATTTATGGATCCTAAAATTTAGAAGTCGATTTAACTCTTGAATCGAATTGCTTACTAATTTTAATCTCGGCTAAATTTAATTTTCCATATCATTTCGATTTGGAATTTAATATTAATCAAATTAAATTAAATTCCAATTTCCAGAAATTAATTCAAAATTTAATACACCTTAAAATTAATTATTTGATGTCAAAATTAATTTTGAATTAATTTAAGTGGAGTATTAAAATTTTTATTATGACTAGAAAGTGGCATGTGTGACAAAATTAAAGCCAAAATTTCCCAAAATTTTTAGAACATCAAATCATCATTCCATACATCTTTGGGTCATGTCAAGTTCATCAAAATAATTATGGAATCACCCAAAATCATCAAGATAACTGAAACTACACCTAGACATATAAAAATGACAAATTTGATATCTAAAATTTTCCGAAAATCTAATTTTGAGAAAATTCATATTGGCATGCATAAGAAATCAAAATAACACATTTTTATGACAAAATTTTTAAGGTTTTGGAACCAAAACATATACATACAAATTATCAAACAAAACAATTCCATCAATTTCGACAAAACCTACCAGACCTATTTGCTATTTTAAAATTTAATTAAAAAATTTATTTAATTCTAGAAAAATTCCAAAAGATTAAACACATTCTAAATATGTTTACATAATTTTTCCATAATCAAATTCTAAGAAAAACATGTTCAATCTCAATAATTTAGCCAACTAACATCATATGTTTTACAGGAAAATAGTTTTCAAGCATGTTGTATAAAATTAGAAAATAAATATTTTTGTCACATTAAAATCAATTTTCAATCACAAAAACCATCTATAAACGTCTCATGAGCAAATCAATGAAAGAAAATCATGAAATTTTTTCATATTTTAATTTCGAATTTTCTAAGAACAGAACCTCAACTATCACAACTATGCAATCCTATTGTATATATAATAGAAACTACATCTAATAGGCACAAGATGGCTCTGATACCAGTACTAGGTTTTAATCTTGCATCACATGCGTCAAAAATAGAAAACAGTAGCAGAAATATAAAATAAAATCCATAAAGCCAAGAACTTTCAAGTGCCATTAGATGTAACTTTAACAAATCATGAACTTAAGATATGTACCTTACAATCTCCTTTGTTCTTTTTTGTCTTCACCTGTTCGGGTTATCGTAAACCACAATAACCAAAGGAGGATGTCTCTAATGATATCCATGTGAAGAGCAAAGCTTGAAACCTCTTAGGAAGAATGGTTAGAACACACATAAAGTGCTAGCTTTGTGATGCATTCTTTGGGAGAGTGTTTGTAAAGAGTGAGAGAAGATGATGAGCACTTCACTAAAAATTCTCTTTTTTTTTTTCACACAATACTTGCACGAAAATTGATTTTTCTTACACCCTTTGGACTTCCTTTAATCCCCAACATCAATGGAGAGTTATTGATAATTAAGTGGTTTTTAATCCCACTTAATTTAGCATGAAACTTCCACCCCTTCTTTAAAGGGTAATCTTGTTATCTTTCTTATCAAAGGGTAATTTTGGCATCTTGCTTATTAAAGGGCAACTTTTTCATCTTAACTAATAAGCAAGATTCACATATGTCATATGATTCACAATCAAATGACCCTAAACTACGATACTTGTGTAGCTTAGTTATGCATCTCTCACATCCAAAACCATTTTACTCATTCTTCACATCTTCAATGCGTCTGACCCATTAGGTTTCCGTTTATGTTGGCCACTTGAATTAACACTTAATTCAAACAAGTCATGAGCGGTATCTAGCAACACATCATGACCCCCAATTGATTGGATAGTTAGTGGTTTGACTATGAACCCTTCCATAGACAATGTTCCCATGTAATTCATCCTTTCACCATCTATACCCCACTTGGTTCCAAGTATAGTTAAAGTGTCAACTCCCATTAGACTGAATACATCACATTTAGCCCAAGTGATGTTAGTTCTTGTCCTCGAGGCTCATTACTCAATTGGATATGTCACTGAAGACTATCTTCATGACATTTTCACTTTGGCCAGAGATTCCCCAGTAATGACCCCGACAAGAGGCCGTAGGTATCATTTAATTCTATCAAGAATGGTGAATCCTTTATTGGCTACTCAATTACCTTTGAATACTTCAAGTTGTACCTAATCACCACCCTATGATCAACCTCTAAGAGGCAATGAGGAATGGAGTCAAAGTACAAGATTAGTATCCAAGATATCCTTAAGCACCTCAAGTCTAAGGATATTTGCACCATTGGTATGATGAGACTATCATTGATAATATAATAGATTATCTATATAATTGTCTCATGGAAGGTCATCCAATGTCCTTACTACTCTTAGCAAGCATCCATATGTCAACTCTAAACAACTCATGCTTATAGCTTATGAGATATAACATGTGTTAGTCTGTCTGGATTAATATAATGTCCCATCTCATTAATCCTATAACTAGGGATAATTTAGATACTTACATAATTACACATGATAGGAATCTCATTGTCATGATCTCGTGATGATTTCCTTGATGCTATATAATGTATCAAGGGCTTATTTAATTCGATTTAAGATCAATATCAATTAATAAAGAACATTAACATCAATTTAAAGAAAAAGCCATTTTATTAATCAAAATGATTTGTACAATAAGTGTTAAAGGTGATTGCCTTTAAAGAACTTCTTTAACAGAGCCAGAAGAAGTCAGCAAATTTTGCTTCATGGCTGAATTGGGAGATGATAAGGTATATTATTCTAACTCTGATATTGAAGTTGATGAATTGAAAAGTGCAAATCATGAATTATATGATAAGTAAAAAAGGTTGACAGTGAAGTATTTCAAAGAAGTTAAGAAGTCCAAGAGAAATGGTGCATCTCTGAAGAGTAAGATTAAATCAATGGAATTTGTGAATGAGAATTTTACAACCAAGAATATGTCTCTTGAGATTGACTATAAGCAAAAGGTTTCTGAAAATGAAGTTATAGAAGAAAGAGTAGCTAAGTTGGAAAATGTGTCGCTAAAAAATGATTATGATAACGTAAGACAGTTAGAAGAAAAAATCGCCACCATAGAACTTGAAAAGAAGAAATGTGCTGGAAAGATCTTATTTTTAGAAAAAGATATGAAAAATTTCGTTCATGGAAGGAAGAATCTTAAAGCATTCCTTGGTTGTGGTAAATGCATTTTTGGTAAGGCCAGAATATGATATAATAAAAATAACAATATTAGTCCACACATAAACTTTTTTGTTAAATCCAGATGTAGTTATAGCCAAAACAACAGGAACCTGCTAAGTGGCAAAAATCATAACAATTATCATTCATCTGTTTTGTACGATTACTGTGGTAAACATGGTCACATTAGTCATTCTTGTAATTTTCATAAAAAGAGATTATCTCAGATATATGTTTAAAGACCAAAAGGTCAAACTACTAACCCAAAAGGACCCATAAAAAATTGGCTACCTAAAATGAGATAATGGTTTTTGCAGATATTTTCAAAATGAAGATAAGGGAGAACAAATGGATAGTTGATAGTGGTTGTTTGAGACATATGACAGGTGAAATATCGCACTTCAACTGCATTGAAAGAAAAGACTGAGCTAATGTTGTCTTTACAAACAAAAATAAAGCAAAGTTCACTGGAATTAGTAAATTTGGTGATTCTGCCTCTACTTTTATTGATAATGTTCTTTTTATTTTTGAATTGAAACATAACTTGCTTAGCATATATCAATTATGTGAGAAAGATTACAAAGTCATTTTCTATGCATCTCATTGTGAAATTTTCAATATTTATAATAATAATATTGTGTTTGTTGGTCCAAGAAATCAGAATATATATTGTGCTCAATTGGAAGACATGTCCTCACAAAGTTTTAAGTGTTTTGTTTCTCTAGAAAAGGATTTGTTTATCTGGCACAAAAGATTTAGACATGCTAGTATGAGCATTCTATCAAAATTTTCCAAAAATGAGTTAGTAAGAGGACTACTAACCTTAAAGTTTGAAAGCAATCAGGTTTCTAAAACTTGTTTAAAAGCATCTTTCCTCCTAAAAGTATTGTGTCTACTAGTCAACCATTTGAACTTATGCACATGGATTTATTTGGTCACACTAGGTCTCAAAGTTTTAGTGGTAAACATTGTAGTTTTGTTTTAGTAAATGATTACTCTAGATTTATATGGGTTTATTTCTTATTAAATAAGGATGATGCTTTTAAAGTGTTTGAGAAGTTTTGCAAAAAAATTCAAATAAAAAAGGATACTACATCACTTTAATTTGGAGCGATCATGGAGGAAAATTTGATAACAAAAACTTTAAAGAATTTTGTGACAACAATGGTATAACTCATAACTTATCTTGTCAAAGGAAGCTTAAGTAAAATGGAGTTATAAAGAGAAAGAACAGAACTTTGGTTGATATGGCCACGACTATGCCGTGTGAAAGTGAACTACCTCATAGATAATGGTTAGTAGCTGTATCCACGACAAGTTATGTACTTAACAGATGTCTCATAAGATCTATTCTAAAAAAGACACCCTATGAGCTGTAGAAAGGAAGAAAACCAAATGTTGCTTACTTTTGAGCATTTGGCTATAAGTGTTTCGTTCTAAACAATGGAAAAGACAACCTTGGAAAGTACGATGCGAGATCAGACGAAGTTATCTTTTTGGGTTACAACACTGCTAGTAAAGGATTCAGAGTATATAATAAAAGAATAAAGAAGATAGAAGAATCGATACATGTGGTGTTTGATGAAGCACTACCTTCGATAACAACAACTGACTTAGATGATGAAGAGCATCCATTGGTACCCAAAAATACATCAAAGAATCAAACTATAATACCTTCAAAATTACAAAATCAAGAAGGCCCCTCTGAAGCTAGAACAGAGTAGGCTCCTTCATCTCAATAGGAGCCTATACAACAAAAAACACCTAGATAATGAAGAGGTCTTGATACATATCAATATATTCTGGGAGATCCCTCTAAACGTCTAAGAACAAGATCATCATTTAAGAACAACTTTGTTGCTCTGATATCACAAATGGAACCAAAAACAGTTGAAGAGGCTTAATACCTCGTTCTCAAAACAAGTCAATCATTAGGAATTTATGGGTATTTCGAAAAAAACTTGACCAAAATATTATGGGGTAAGAAACAAAGCTAGACTTGTAACTCAAGGTTCCAATCAATAGGAAGGTATTGATTTTGATGAAATTTATGAACCTACTGCTTGATTGGAATTAGTTAGAATTTTACTTTCCCTTGCATGCTATATAAACTTCAAGTTGTTCCAAATGGATGTTAAAAGTACATTCTTAAATGGTTACATTAACGAAGAATTATTTGTTAAGCAACCCCCAAGTTTTAGAGATGAAAACCATTCGGATTATATGATGAAGTTAGCCAAAGCTCTGTATAGTTTAGAGCAAGCTCCTAGAGCATGGTATGAGAGGTTAAGTAACTTTCTACTTGAGAATAACTTTGAAAGAGGAAAGGTCGATTAAACCTTATTTATTAAAAGAAAGGAGAATGATTTACTCATGGTGAAAATATATATTGATGACATAATATTTGGTGCTCCTGATTCATCTTTCTGTGAAGAATTTTTAGCATTATTGCAGGGGGGTTTGAAATGAGCATGATGGGATAATTATCATTCTTTCCTGGATTAGAAATCAAACAAACAAAAAAAAGAATCTTCATTAGCCAAGACAAATACACAAAGGAACTCATCAAGAAATATTATTTTGAGAATGCCAAGTTGATAGGTACTACCATGTACACTGGAACTAAACTTAATAAAGATGAAGAAGGCAAAGCTACTAATGAGACAAAGTATATTGAATCACTACTATATCTTATAAGCTCAAGACCAGAAATTATGGGTAGTGTGTGTCTTTGTGCACGCTTCAATCAGAACCAAAAGAAAGCCACCTTCAAATAATCAAAAAAATCTTTCAATATCTCCACAGAACTATGGATTTTGGACTATGGTATCTAAAAATTAATTCATTTGACATAGTGAGCTATTGTGATATAGATTATGCAGGTGATAAAGTCGATTGAAAACGCATAAGTGGTCACTGTCAATTTCTTAGAGGATGTCTAGTATCTTACTCCTGCAAGAAACAAAATTGCATCCCTCTTTTGAAGACTGAAGCAGAATATATAGCAGCTACCAACTGTTGTGCTCAAATCTTATGAATGAAGCATCAACTACATGATTCTCTCTAAAATTTTCTCATATTCCAATATTATGTGATAATACTACTGCCATAAATCTTTTTAAAAAGCTTTTGCATCATTCTGGGACTAAGCATATAGAAATCAAACATCATTTTCTTAGAGATCATGTTTTAGAAGGGACTATTGGTCTTTTGCATGTTAATACTGAGAATCAAGTAGTTAACATTTTCACTAAGCTACTCTCTGAAGATAGATTTTGTGTGTTAAGAAAAGAGCTTGGTATGTGTAAACTCTCTGATATTATTTTTACAATAATATTTTCTGCTCCTTCTTTTTGCATTTCATTTAGCAGGCTCCTTTTATTATGATTTCTTAGAAACTCTCTCTCAATTTAGTAGGCTCCTTAAATCTTATAAAGCCCCTCTTAGTTTAGAAGTCTCCTCTCAGGTTAGTAGATTTCTTTTATATTAAAGAATCCTTTTCTTGTCAGAAGGCTTTTCTCAGGTTGACATTCTAAGTGACACGTGTCCTAAAAACAGGGAGTCATTAATGGTGTTATTTTAGCCTTTTCAAAAACACATGCGTAGTTTGATAACTCTATGTACACATCTGTTAGAAGATATGCAAATGATTATGCTTCCTCCTCTAGACTGTACGTTTACTCATCCTTTCAGGGGATCAATACTCAGGAATCACTTAGTATACCTTAAGCAAACTTCTCTCGATTCTATCATTCTCATCTACACCATTTATTGTCTCTATACTCTCACTCTCTGCATTCTTATTACCTCTTATTTTCTCTCTAAAACATCACCAAACTCTTCTACAATGGCAAGAACAAAATCAAAAGGACAGAAGAAATTCTTAGCTTTAACTTTTAGCCATCGAAACACCTCGTCATGAATAAAACTTTGCTTCTAATTCCTCATCCTTTTCTCCCATGGTGGGTTCTCTAGACACTACTACCGAACCTGTTTATGTCTCCTCAAAGCTCCAGACTTTAGAAATACCCAATCAAGAGACCCAGAAGATAGGCAAAGGAAGATTGTTGCTATGTTGTCTTTGGATTATCTTGATTACTCTTCAGATGAAAAAGAAGAAACAATCGAAAAACAATATGCTTCTGACTCAGAAGAAGAAGAAGAAAAAGGAGAAGAAAAGAAAGAAAAAAGTGAAGAAGAAGAAGAGACTTTCAGTAAGGGGGAGTTACTGAAAAAAGTGAGATTCCATATACCTATTCTCCCTACCCATTCCTACTCCAAAAAATTCCGCAAATCCTAAACCTGGTCCTATAGAGAAGAAAATGCTTGAAGTGCACTGGGTAATAAATGACAATGGTTCATACGAAGAACCTTTTTGGTTGGAAAGAAGACCACAGACTAGAGGAAATGTTACAAAACAAGCTCTATAAAAAGAAACTGCTGAGGCAAAAGAAAAAATAAAACGAAGAATCAAAGAAAAGAAAAAGGGATGAAATAAGAAAAAGCGAAGAGACTTTAGCCGAAGAAAATATTGAGGATGTCATTATAAGGAATGAGTTATTCCTCAAAGAGGCTTTATTTGAAGAAATCCCTAAAGATAAAAGAACAAAATTGAAGAAACTAACCATTCTTCAAAAGGGCAAGGCTTCAACAGTGAATTTTTTCCAGTCAATGGAGGCTAAAGCAAGATACAAAATGCTTTACAAGAAAAGAAAGGTGGTAGCTAGACGCATCTTGCCTTCCTATCTATTCAATGATATAGGTATTCCCATCACTCCCTATTTTCTTGTTATTAGTTAGGAGAATTTCTTAAGCTTGGACGAAACTTTGTGTGTGATGAACTGGTCAAATGTTTTTACACACATATGAGAAAGGAAGAAATTGATAGGAAGATAACAGTCATCTCTTAGGTACGCAATTGCAAGATTATGATTACAGAGGAAATCTTAGGAAACATTCCGAATGTAATCTTAAAGATAGGACAGACGTTCCTTGTTATAAGTGGGACATTACTAACGATGATATGGGAGAAGTAGTGAACTTCATTTGTATGAATACTGAAAATGCCCTTAAAGGGAGACCCTGGTGTAGACACTTAGACCTTCTGCCAAGATGCCTTTCATCCATTTTGGCTACCTCCATTTTTTCAAGGAATATTTTAGTAGAGAGGTGTAATCTCCTAGACACATATGTGTTTTATAATTTGTTAAAGGGCAATAAGATGAATCTCGCAGCAATGATCCTAAAATTCATGGTAGACAAGGGAAGTCATAAGAACATAACTAGTGGTCTACCTTATGTAATGTTGTTGACTAAGATTTTTGCATATTTTGGAGTGTCGTTTGATAACCTAAATTGGTGTGATCAAACAAAGTTTCATTCTTCCATTTCTTACCAATTTGGTTACAAGATGAAGGACAATGTGTGGGTTGAAAATAAGTCAGAATGAGCTACAGGTATCTTAAGTCTAACCCCACAAAAGTCAGTCTTTGTTCCACTTCAAAGCACAAATGACCTGATCTTGCAACAACTGAAGGACATTCAATCTAATCAAGATCAAATGCGCGAACAAATTGATAGCCTCCAAAACCAGGTCCTGGGTTTGCAAATTTTCCTTAGGAAAACTCTTCACTGACAATGTCAATTGATTTTTTTATTTCATTCTGTTTTATTTCACTTCCTCCTACACAATTTTATTATTTTTTGATAATGACAAAGGGGGAGAGTTTATGTTGATATATTTTTACACATATGATAATATCATATTTCTATATTAATGATGGTCATATCATTCTTATTATGCCTTAAAAAGTGAAATCACTGTATCAAGATTGTTATTTTAGAACTTACTTCTGAATTTACATTTTATTTTTCTGTGAGTTTTTAATAGCTTGTTATACATTTCAAGTGTGAAAGGTTGGAGAACCTTGAAAAAATATTTACTTGTGAGCTTGAAGAGATTCGTCAAATTACTACTTGGTTTTTGTAATGAAACACTCAAGTTGGATACTTAGGGACTGGACGTAGGCTTGGGTTGTAAGCCGAACTAGTATAAATCGACTACATCCTTCTTTCTCTTCTCTTAAATTTCAAATTTTCACATTATATTGTGTGTGTGTGTGTGTGTTTATTTCAGTAAGAGGCTCCTTCACTTTATAACAGGCTCCTTCTATTTTTAACTTGCAAGAGGTTTTTTTCAGTTTTAACAGGCGCCTTCTGTTCTTAAATTGTTTTAATAGGATTTATCATTCAGTAGGCTCCTTTCATTTAAGCAGGGTACTATCCCACAAAAGGCTCCTATTGCCTGACAGGTTCTTATCGTTTAAAAGGCTTTATCATCTAACAGGCTCCTACTGTTTTATTTGTTAACTAGGATATGTTTAATATACGAATTGAAAGAAATTGCAAATTTTTTTAAAGTCACACAATTAACCCCCCTTTTGCGTATGTTTACTTTATCAATTAGTAAGCTAATTTTGAAAGATTCAAGTATAAGGTCAAAAATCAAATTCAATAGAAGAGTAAAGTGAGTAAAGTGGAGCATTAGACAAAATTCAATAGAAGTTCAAGAAAATTATTGTGAAGAGCTATGAACAAAGAGGAATCAATGAACTCAAGATGTAAGAAATCTTGCAATCAAGAAAAATAAAAATTTTGTTCTTAAATACTTTTAAATCAAAATTTTATCAAACGAGTGTGTTTTTAACTTCTAAAAACTTAGAAGTTGAACTTTTTAAGTTGGTTTCTATATGATTCAACTAGCCTAAGGGTTTATATTGACTAAACAGAAAAAGAAATAGAAAGTTACAAACTAGTACTATACGTTAGGCTAACAGATAGGCTAGCCAACCTTAGCCTAGTATACTAGTCAAAGTTAGGCATCTGACTAGCCAGATATATCTAAAAAATAGTTATTGTAAAGACTAGTTTGTATCTAATGATCTTTTAGGTTAACTTTAGATCTAAATATACCAAAAATAAGTTGTGAGAAGAATCCTTGACATACTAAAGAGTTACTGAGAGTCTTAAAAGGTTAGAGAATGTATTTGATTATATATTTTTATTGCATAAACCATATTAGGCTTTAGTTCATTTGTGAACAAGAAAGGAAGTATTATAGTTGTATATAATTATGTTGGTGTAGTAATTAAGGAAGTTTCGTAAGATACACATTTTAAGGATTCCTTTTGATCTTGAACAAGATTTATAAAGGGTTATTCTTCATTTATGGAAAAGTAAGACAATTGTAAGTATTCCTTTCCATATATGATAAAGAAGATGTGGTATAGAGGGTTCCTCTTATTCTATTTAAGGAAGAAGATAGTAAATTCCCAAGTGAATCTTGAAAAGTGGACATAGGCTATGGTTTATTTGGTTAAACCAATATAAAAAAAGTTTTATGTCTCTTTTCTTACTCTCTTTTATTATTGTTTTACTTGTTTGTGATATTTTATATGAATTTGTCATGGTTATCCCTCATAATAAACAATTTAATGAATGATATTCAAATAAGGTAAAAAAAAGTGAATGCATATAATTAAATTCGTTCATATTCCATAAAGGACCAACATAATAAACCATTATAAAGATCAAGCCAATTAAGAAATTTCAATCAATGTGTAGAATTACAGAATTCAAATGTACAAAAAAGTAATAAAGAGACACTCTAATTTCCTACATTATCCATATAACCAAATACATAAATATTATTGAATAAAAATCTTATCACGCATATTTATTTTCCCTCGATACTCTCAAAATAATTAATATAAAACAAAAGGTGAAATTTCAAATTACATTAAACTCTCTGAAATAAAGAAATCCCAAAATCAAAACCAAATAAGCTAGCGTAAGAAGCCATCAAACAAAACATATGCATCATCCAAAGAGAAAAGAGATTAACATTAAACATGAATAAAGTTTAACATTAGTACTTAGGTAATATGTTGTTTATGTAAGAAAAGGATACTTTTGCATTACCTAGTATAACACCACATAACAAGTATACTTATAAAAAATTTCAACTATAGGAGTAAAAAAGATAGTTAATTACCATAACACCGCCTATATCATGTTACCACCTTATTACCAAAATAATTAAATAAAGTTGCATTTATTATGGGTGAGAATATGTATCCCTACAAGAATAAAAATTGCTATAAAGATCTTAAACCAAAATTTAGTTTTTTTACAAAAAAATATCAATCTCATAATGTGCTTACTTATTCACTTACGTTGCTAATTAGGTATAGGTTTCAGAAACTATCCCTTTTAAATAAATCAAATTCAACTACATTAAATAGAGATGGATATGTTTTATGGAAACTTATATCATAAATGATACCTTAATCTAAATATCAATCTTATTCAAAATCTTCCACTTATACCCAATTCACTAATGTCAAATAATAAGACTATTACTTGAAAGATCAACTAATGCTATAACCATTGTAATTAATTCTAGGAAATTAACTACGATCATATCACAGGTGTAATATAATAGTTTTGAAAATATTTAGAAGGATCACTTAAATATAATAACTTGAAGTAATAAAGAAAATAAAAGAGTAAAGACAAACGGGACTTTGGTTCCTAGAAAAACCAGTTTCTTCTTTGAAGGAGCCAACCATAATTGTTCAATTGTTAAGCATCTAATTGTAATAGCCCTAGATCACCTAGCTCACAGATATCGTTCGCTTTGGGCCTTGGCCCAGCCAAGCCCTCACGGTTTTGCTCTTCCCGCACACTCGCTCAAGAAAACACATCTTTGTGGAAGAGGTATCCATACCCTTATAAGGCGTACTTCGTTCCCGTCTCCAACCTATATGAGAATCTAGCATTTCACCCCCCTTGGAGGCCCAGTGTCCTTGCTGGCACATCAGCCCAGGAACTGGCTTTGATACTATTTGTAACAGCCCTAAACCACCCTACTCACAGATATTGTCCGCTTTAGGCCTTGGCCCAACCAAGCCTTCATAGTTTTGCTCTTCTCACACACTCGCTCGGGAAATATCTGTGAGCGGGTGATCCGGGTTGTTACAAATGAATGTGAGATCCCATATCGATTGGAGAGGGGAACGAAGTATGCCTTATAAGGGTATGGATACCTCTCTCCCAAAGACACGTTTTCCTGAGTGTGCAGGAAGAGCAAAACCATGAGGGCTTGGCTGGGCCAAGGCCTAAACCAAACAATATCTGTGAGCAAGGTGGTCTAGGGCTGTTACACAAATAATGTCTACATAGGAAAGAAAGAGAACTCTAACTTTTAGAGAATGAGTGCCAACTTAATGACATACCCTTTTTATAGAGAAAGGTTAAGGTTTGTTATGTCTAATTAAAATCAAGCTCTAAATTACAGTTAAAGTATAACTTCAATTACACAATTAAAATTTAAAATTAATAAATTCAAATATCTTATGTTTGACTTTTGAATTCTCTTAACTTCATAATTAAGACTAACTTAATTTAAATTTAAATTTCTTTTTTTCTTACTTTATATATGTGATGTTTAGCTCCAAATATATTAATAACGATTATAAATTAGAATTATAATTCATAATTAGAATTAAATAAATTATAATTTATTTTTAAAATTCTAATAAATTAATTTATAATTATATATCAAGATTAACGTCTATCATCAATATGACATTTGTCATCTTAAACATTAAAATGTACTCAGTCTCAGTTATAGAATTAACAATATTTAAAATTTTCATCTTAATACATCACCATTTAAAGAAAATATTGATATGATTGTGACTTGTTATTGTCATGATCAGACTAAAAACTAGAATTTAGACAACTCTAAACTCTTAGTTTAACTCTTTAATAAATTAAAAATATTTTATTGTTATATTGAGTAGCAAATGTAGCACCCCACTTCCATCTGACATGTGCCCGTTTGTCCTTCTGACATTCGGGCACCTGCCTGATAGAAGCAGTGCGCTAGAGTAATCATATCACTTAAAATGACATCTTAACATAAAACACAAATACTCAATATCAAAAAATCAATTCCTTATTTTCATTTCATAAAACATAATATAAATTGTAGCATTACATACATCATCCATATATACAGAATCGAAAGCTTATCAAAGTCTATAGCTCTGTTTAAAAAATATGCTACATAAATGAGGAACTGTACAAAAATTCTATCTAGATCCTTCAGTCTTAGCTAAGTGACCTTTGATCCATTTCTTCTATCCAAAAACACAAGAACTACTCTTCTTCTAGAGCGTCTTAGCAATTAAGTCTCCTCTCTCGTACCGGAAAAGTCAACATTGCAATTTTGATGAGTTTTGCGAACTCAGTGAATTACCCAATATCGATGGCTCACCCATAACATATAACAAAACAATTCATATTCAATTCATATAACCACATAATTCACACCACTTTGTTAATCATCATGTTCAATTAAAGACAATTTTGTTCATTTATTTCACATTTCACATTTAAAGCAGTTCAAACAATCTATTCGATCATTTAAAACTTACATATCAAATATAAATGTAATGCTCGACTCACTTTCAATTATTATGTTATTATGACCGAGTGCCTTTTTCACTGTCCAGTATCTATTATGGATACCAGACTCATTAATAACTGTCTTGTATCCATTGGGGATACCGGGCTCATTATACATAGCTAGAGGCTCTTACCACATTTTAAGCTTTAAGCTCTTTTTTGTTGGCGATTCCGGTCACAACTGCCTTTATATTATCATGCATTCATGTAGTGAAATGCATCAAATCTCACATAGCAATTAGTCACTTTGTTTCAATATGCACATTCACTTTCACATATCATTGGACATATGTCCGACATTCAACAAATATGTTGAGTACACTTATTTTTGTCAAATTCACATACAATGAGCACTTCCAATATGATTTTCATGCATTAAATGCCTCAGACATTCAATGTCCAAAATCAACACATTCACATCACATAATAATTCAATACAGAATTTTAAACAAAACAATTAATCAACTTGAGACCATCTAGGTTACTTACTATACGCTCCAATTAGCTATTGCCTTGACGTCCCAGCAATGTCTAGATGCCATCGCTTTATTTGCGCTTCTGTATCATGCAACACATACACATTTACTCATTACAAATTGCACAATCATATAAGTACTCATTTATGCACATATTATGTACAATTCATGGTCAATGACAATCCCGGGTATATTTCCTTAATTCTGATCTCAAAATCATTCAACATCATCTTTCAATCATTCTTTAATACCTAATACACTTTACTCACTTTAATCACCTAATCCATCATCAACTAGATTCATTCAAGATCTCATGCAAGCCTAAATACATCATAAGGAAGTACCATAACATTAGTTAGTTCAAACATCACTCAAAAGACAACATTTCTTCCTTTGTACCTGCCCACGATCGTGGTGGTCCTTCCCATGATCGCGACAGATCGTGGGATTAGCCACGATTGTGGGGATTCTGTCATGATCGTGACAGAACCATATTTTTTCTAGGGCACGATTGTGGGGTGAAGGCCACGATCGTGCCCTGCATTTTCTTCCTCCATTTTCACGAATTCAGCATATATATACTAACATCAATTTGATACCAAATTTTCCAATATTCACATCCATTTATGCAACTTCATTACATGCTAATTCAACTACTATATTAGTTGCATTAAAATACACAAAACTCTACTCATTTGATTCTCATCATTCACTTAGCCTTATTAATTCTTGAAATCCTATCATGTATGCATTTCTAACTTTCTCCTTACTATATTCAAGACATCTCATACAAAGTTAATCATTTCTACTTCATTCCTCTTTTTATTCTCTCATCATTTCTATCTCAATATCATCAATAGGACAACTCATACTTAAGGTTCACCAATCATACCAAAACAAAGCTTATCATCTATCATTCATTAACTTTAAACTCTTGAAAATAGAACACAATCACATGCATTTATTCATCAATTCCCTACATTCATCATCAACTTAAAAATAGGACATAACAACATCTTTTCATTTTTTTCAGCTTTCAACACTCATTCAAACACTATTTCTATACCCATTTTATGTTTAAAACATCTTTAATACAACTCATATTCTATTGTTAATCATAAACATAAAATAGTCATAAATATGCCCATTTATTCCTCAACATTTTTTATCGTTCTCATACATCACTTAAACTATAAATCTATCCCAAAAATACCCCTCTAACACTTCATACATTATTACTTGTCATATACACAAAAACAAAACATCAATATTCTCATTTCTTCACCCAAAATGCACATATATTGATCACCGTTCACATAATCATTTAATATCAAAATAATCACCATATTTGTTCCATTTACAACTACCCATGAAGATTAACATGCTACTTACTTGATTTACTCAAAGCTTCGTCAAAATCTCTAAAAAACGCTAACCCCTCTTGTTACACGATCATCATCTTAGAGGTGGAGTAGGTTAGGTTTTCTTGTGGAAAGATGACTAAGACAACCAAATGAAAATAACAAGTGAAGGATGAGAGCAAGTTTCAATGTTTAAAGGTAGAAGAGAGTGTCATAGATGAAGAAGATTGAAGAAGATGAAGATGATAGATTAACGAAGAGATGAGAGAAATTAACAAGTGATGGTCTTTGATTTGGGAGAAATATCGTGGGGTGAATACATGGCATGATAAGTGACACTTGTTATTTGCCACATGTCCATTTTCTATGGGTTTCCACTTGGTCCTCTTTAATAACTAGTCAATTTGTTGCCAATTTCTAATCCAATTGTCTCCCAATTTTTATGTCGTTTTTCATTAAATCTTATCAAAATTGCTACTGCCATTTGACAATTATTCCTATTTGTCAATTGTCTTCCGATTTGGCATTTTTCCTAGTCCCAAATATACTCAAAATCTTAAAAATTTCTCGAATTTTACCAAAAATTCTAGATCAATAATTATACTCACCAAAACAATTTGCAAGACCACATAACTAGTAGTCATAACATAATCACATTAAAATTATATATACCCAAAAAATGTCAATTGAATGTTTGTACAATCATTGTAATGTGTGCTAAAATCTATAATCACGTGTGTGTATGCTATATTATGCATGGGCATGAAATGCATTTTCCTAATTCCCATTGCTATTCCTCATATACAATATTCTAGGGTTCTAACCCTTAACATGGGAAAACGGGATGTTACATCTAAACTAAGAGTTTATGATTATCTGTATGCTAGTTTTTAATCTAATTATGATGATAATCAATCAAAATAAAATTATATATTTACTCTGGAAAAACCTTTAGGTTACATCATATGCATATCCTTAAATAAATAATCATTGAGAAATGATTTTTGACATCCATTTGCCAAATTTGGTAATTATGGTATGCAACTATAACCGATAAGATCTTCGTGAACTTAAGCATTGTTATTGGCAAAAAGCTTCCATAAAATTAACTTAATGTTCTTGGTTGCAGCCTTTAGCTACTAGCCTTACTTTGCATGTGAACATTTCCATCCATTTTGATTTCCTATTAAAAACCACTTGCATTCAAACCATCAGGTGTACTTGTTAAAGTTTATACTTGGTTTGTGTATGTGGGTTTTTATTTCAGATCTCATAACTTTAGGTCATTTTTAAAATCCAATATCAAATATTAGGTCCTCTAAAGTATCACACTTATCTTCCGCAAGAAATACATTCTTTTTCCTTTTTAATATGTAGACCAAATCTAGTTGGGAATGATGTATCCTACTAGTGTGTCGTATATGATATGTCTTTGAATCCCTTAGTTATACATCATATCTATCAACTTGAGGTTCTTATTCCACTTAGATGTGAATTTGTGGTTCTTAAACTTTGCTAAGTTTGACTTCACTTCTATTACTTTCCTTAATAATAAATTATTTTTCTAAGAATGTAGTATGTTTTAAGACAAATACGTTTTGCTGAAAAGGATGATAAAATTATTATTTACATTTCTTTCAAATACTTCAAAATTTTGTATTTATTTTATTTAGCTTTAAGGCCTTATTTGGTTAGCATGGATTCTTGCTTGGGAAAATAATCTTTTTCCTAAAATTTATATTATCATATTTGGTACAATTTTTTGAGTAGTTAGGAAAGTAAAAACTGTCCCAATCTAAGAAAAGTAGTAACACTTTACTTGGATTCTAAATCTCATCCCCCTTGGTATTTGGATTACTTTTCTCAGGAATTTAATCTAAAAAATATGCTAGCCAATTCAACCATTCCTTCTTCTCAACTCTACGGCAACTCTTTTATAATAATAAGGAATTTAATAATAATAATAATAATAATAATAATAATAATAATAATAATAATAATAATAATAATAATAATAATAATAATAATAATTGTAACATCCCATGCTAGGGGTTCGAATATTGAGGAATTAGCAATGCATTGTGTGCTTTGCATATTTGAGTATTCACTTATATGTGCATATGTATTTTGAAACATACAAATAATTGTATATGCATTCATTGACTTTTTTCCGGGTATATGTGAATTTTTAATGTGATTAAAGTGTGAATTTAGGATAAATTGTGTTACAAAATTTATTTGGTGATAATAATTATTATTTCGAAATTTTGGTGAATTATGGATTAATTGTCTTGGATAATTAAATTGGTGTGTATTAAAATAAATTCCATATTTTTGGAGACATTTAGAATATTTAGGAAAAGTATTGAAATTTTGATGTATTTTAGATTAAGAAAAATAAAGAAATTAAGAGACAAATTATAGAGTGACAAATTACTATGTGACAAGTGAAGCAATAGCTAAGTGACATTTGGTAGCTTCACATGATGACAAATGCAAGACATGCATTAGGGACATGTGGCAAAGTTAAGTTACGCCACCTAAGTCACGTTTTTGTTAGGCAAGGAAGAATTTTCTGCAGCTTTCTTTTGGCTTCACCGAAATTCTCTATCACCATCTTCCTTCTTGCTTTCCTTCACTGAAGACACATCTCTCTTCTTACTCATCCATCACCGAAAACACTTCCAAGCCTTCAGCCATTTGGGATTTTACTTATTTCACTCTTTTTTCCTTTTTTTCATCCACCAAAGCTTCTCATTTGCTCTCCTAAGTTTTGGAAAATATCTGAAGAGAGAGAAGCTTAATCAAGTAAGTTTTATGATAGTGTAAATGATTTCTGTTAAGGTTTTAATGTTTGTAATTGGATGCATGCGTAAATGGAGTACATTTTCATGCTTGTGGATTGCTGCATGTGTAAATGATGTTGATGCATGTGTGGGTGGTGATGGAAGAAGTAGATTCGGAGATATGAATAACTAGATGAAAGTTTGAAGTGAGCTGGAGTATGAGATATGCAGAATTTTACTGAACATGCATCTGTATTTAGGGCATAACTTGATATGTGAATATCCAAATTAGATGTAGTTTGATTTAGAGTAAACAAAAGACATAGAACTACATTTTTTATGAAGGTATTGAATTAGAATTATGTCCTTAAGAGTCTGGAAAATTGGCTTGAAGTTGAAATTTGTGTTCCGTCAAAGTGTGAAAATAGTCTGTGGATTTTTTATTATAACTTGAATGATACTGAACAAAATTGAATGAAATTAGCTTCATTAGAAAATTAAGGCATAAAGGAACAATTTTTCAGAAGAATTTTTTGCGTAAATCCTTCATATTCCTTGTCAAAATGACCATGAAAGATTGACCTGAAGGTTTATTTTGGGAAGAGCTAGAAGAAGTTCGAATAAAAGGTAGTGCACGATGCTGTTTGACAATTTTGAACATCTTTCATTCTTTTGGCTATAACTTATTCTTCCGACCTCCAAATGACTTGATTTTTAAACCAAAATACTCATAACACATTTTTATTCCTCTCCATAAAAATATATAGCCATATGAAGTCATTTGTGAAAGATTTTATTGATGAATATAGGATGAAAATGAGGAAGTGAACTGGAACATTTTTATTGAACATGCTTTGGTATTTTGAGTATATCTTGATCTGTAGATTTTAAAATGAGTTGATTATTAATTAATATTAAATTAGAGTCTTATGGATACAACTTTATTAATAATTCTAAATTTAATTCTGTCTCTAAGACTGTCAAAATTAGCATGTAATTGAGTTTTGGCTTAGGCTGTAGCAATGCCAGGGACAGAAATCATATCCTGTAGTTATTGAATAAACTATATTGATGTAAGCCGAATTAGACTAACGTGTCTTCACCAAAGTTGTATCTTATTCACTTATATTTAAATTGGTATTAAGTTTTTAATTTTTTGATCTTGTAATTGAGAGATATGAGTTGTACAACTTGACTACATGATCATGCTCTAGCCAAAATTCCAAATGTACATAGTCTGTGGTATTTTGAGCATAACTCATATAATAATGATCCAAATTGAATGATATTGGTATCAATAGAGACTTAAAACATAGAGGAATAATTTTCTAGAAGAAATTATTATATAAATACATCATTTTCTTAATCTTATTGATTATGCAAAGTTGACTCGAATGAGGTGATTCTAGCAAAAGTTGGAATAGTAATTGAATGTATGAATTTGGAACTTTTGAAGTACAATTGATGTTTACATCAGTTTAGTAAGGAAACATACCCGAGAATTTGTCATGAACATGCATCATACATATTCATTATACATAAATGAATGCTTAATCATGCACAATAGTGATTTGTATATGTGTTAAATGTTATAGAGGAACGCATAGAGCGACCACTTCCAGATATTGCCGGGAGTTCGAGGCAATAAGCAATAAGGAAGCTTTTAGTGAGTAATCTTAGATAGTCACACCTTACTTTGTTCTGCTTGTTGAATTTGATATATGCTTATTGTGTTGGAATTCTGGACAATGATTGTCCGAGGCGTTTGATGCATGTGAATATGATTGACTACTTACTTTGCATGTGAATATGATTGACTACTTGCTTTGCACATGAAATGTCTTAAATGACTTTGTTTTGTCTTAAAACTGTTGAGTCCTAGTTGTGGTTAAATAGGCATGCTTACAGCTGCTCCCGTGACACTTCGGTGTCGAGACTTTGGTCTCTCCTGTATAAGTCCCATTACCCGCTTCTATAAATGGCTTAGCAGTCATCTGATTTTGTGTTCTGATATGTTTGATTCTGACCTAAACAAAATTATGTTCTGATTTTGAAGGGTTTATACCCTCTTTTGATATTCAGCTCTGTTAACTACAAAAATCTGTTCTGAAATGCGTTATGTCTGTTTATTGTTAAACCAATCTGTTAATGCATGCTTACGCTATTACATAATTCAGTATGATGAATTCTCATTTTATATATATATATATATATATATTAGTTATTATTCACTAAGCTATATGCTTAGCATGGTGGATTTGCCCCGTGTAGGTTCAGAACGAGGATTATAAAGACTGGGTCTAGTCAACTGTAATAACCAATACAATCTGAGTTTTGTTTTGATAAAAATGTATTTTGAATATATATTTTGGCTTGTTTATAAAATGTATGATTCCAAATTGTTG
>JAOQMS010000009.1:5040706-5053905 GCA_027563885.1 Erythroxylum longipes | reverse complement strand
CATATTGCATATACACCCAATTCAGCTACTAAAACTAAAGGATTAGGTATCCTTCTATTACAAAAATATTCCATATATAACCAATTCAGATACTAAAACTAAAGAATTAGGTATCCTTCTAACCCATTCAACATATATACCCTAATCGTGTTATTACAGAAATATTGCATATATACCGAAGAGGAGACGCACGAGACATACCAGAGGAGATGTAGACAGAGAGAAGACGCACGAGAGGAGATGTAGACGGCAATGGTGACCAGAGGAGATGAAGATAGTGATGAGTGGAGGCGTGGTAACGACAGCAGACTCACAGCGAGGAGGGAAGAACCAAAGGAAGAAAGGAAGAAGGAAGGTTCAGGGGTCCTTTAACCTCCAAACTGGAACGACATCGTTTGGTATTAAAACAAACGAAGTCATTTTTATTTTTTAAAACAATTAATTTGAATTTACCAACGAAAAACATTACCATCGGTAACAAACCGTCGCAGTGTAAAACTCACCGATGGAAACAATATCTGTCGGCAAAATGTCAACGATATTTCGCAAAATGAAAATTTTCACGACAGATTTTACTGACAGATATTTATTTTTCGTAGGTAATTAGCTATGGAATCTTTTCCGCCGGTAATTTTTTGTCGCTAATTTATGGTTTTCTTGTAGTGGATGTTCTATACTCACCTTTGGATTATTATTTTTGATTTAATGAAATCTGATTGTTTTATGTGTTTATTGAATTAATTGTGATTTAATTCTACACTTCATATCTCGATAATAAACTAAGAGGGAGAATAGAGAGAAAATGATTATTTTGGTCTAACAAGAGTTAAGTAAATTAATAGATTGAAAATTAGATCAAGTTGGTAAATTTTTGTTTAGAGAGATCACATATAGGTTTCTAATTGTTTATTAGAGAACTTAAGAACTAATTAGGTTTTGGATAGGTTGTCAATTGAGAGATTACAACTTCCTATAATCATATTAAGGTTTATGCTTTAGGGCTCAATTATAATTTGAGAGAGAGTAATTGGCCCTAGGATCATCTAAAACTGTTAATTCAATAAATTGTAATCGGTTAGGTCGTCAATAAGGATAGATAATTTTCCCTTTCTCTCTTTCGGTAAACTCATTAGGTTGAATTTGAGGGTGTGCGATCATTGTTCAACAAACCTATCAATTTCCATTAATCGTCATTCAAATTCAATTTAAAATTGTTAATCATCATCGTGATTGTTTCTATTTAAGTGTTAATTGTTAATTATTGTTTTGTTAGTTGATTTGGTATATTTGATTTAGCTAGTCCTCATGTTAAAATTCATTGTCTATTAAATATTTGTTTAATAGTCTCCAACCTTAGATTTAAGGATTAAATTACCCTTCTTATGGGAACGTTACCATAGGTACTATGCGAACGACCTGTGCGCTTGCGGAAATATCGAGGTTATAAATATTAAAATTTATCATCCGTAATCATCAATCAAGGTTCTTCAAGCTAGGGCCTCAGTTGATCATCATGCATATACATTGGCTTCCCTATCTTCAATTTTCCAATATTTACTGAGTCCATGCATTCTGGAAACATCTCGAATGTCTCTTGTATTTTACACTTTTGTCGTAATTTTACACTAATTCTTTTCCTTTTGATTTGCGTAGCAATTGAGATCTACAAATGCATTAAGAGCCCAGTAAGTATTGAAAATAACATAAAACTCTTAAATAAGCAAGCAAAACACACTAAATATAGGAATAAAAACATAGTCTAATAAGCATTCATCGAACATCCCCACAGTTAAGCATTTATCAAACATCCTTAACCATTTACTTATTCTTAAACAAATTATAGCCCAAATCATCAAACTTTAAAAACATTAATTCCTTATTAATTTCAGCCTTTCCATCCACAACCTAAATTAATATATCTTAAGAATCAAATTAGTCTACAATTAGACTTTAGATATTCTAGAACAAACTTTTATAAGACAATATCAGTAGTAATCAAATTAATAATCTTTCTTAAATCAAAGGCATAACATTCCATACCCTCACAAAGGATTTACTCAATTCACCCAAAGCGTTTAAGGTGGAAAATATAAGAAACTCTCAAATCAATACATAAGAGGATTCTTAACTATAGGCTTATAATAAAATCACTTTTCCACTATTAACAAGAAAACTAAAAGAACCAAAAGTTTTTTTGTTCTAAAATTAGGTTTAATGAAGCTTAGGTAAAGGTATGGAATATCTGTGTAGATAATTGTATCCCTAATGATCCAAAACCCTTACTTGCTACAAATGAATATCAACATAATAATTACAGATTATAAGGAAGATCCTAGCAATATCCAAATATAACAATTATGGATTGCGTTCAAATTTCTAGTAACAAGTTCATAAATAAACAATCTAACAAGAAAAAAAGATCATTCATACATGAAAACCCATATCCATAAGCATAAGATAATATAATAAATCTCTAAGAGAGAAAGAACAATAAAAACAATGAAAGATATGATTAATCGAGTTTTTTAGTGTGGATGTCACCTTTGAACCAACGTCGGGAAGCTTAGTCCTCCATGGCCTCCTTAGGTCTCCTCATCATGCGACTAAACTATAATCTTAAAATATCACATGCGCCTCCTCCAGCTGAGGTTCTTCGGGCTAGGGCCTCAGTTGATGATCATGCACATACATTGACTTCCCTATCTTCATATTTCCAATATTTACTGGGTCCATGCAATTTGGAAACATCTCGAATGTCTTTTGTATTTTGCACTTTTGTCCCAATTTTGCACTAATTCTTTTTCCTTTTGATCTGTGTAGCAATTAAGAACTACAAACACATTAAGAGCCCAGTAAGTATTTAAAATAACATAAAACTCTTAAATAAACAAGCAAAACACACTAAATATAGGAATAAAAACATAGTCTAATAAGCATTTATCGAGCGTCCACACAATTAAGCATTTACTTATCCTTAAGCAAATTATAACCCAAATCATTAAACTTTAAAAACATCAATTCCTTATTAATTTCAACCTTTCCATCCACGTACCCTAAATTAATATATCTTATGAATCAAATTAGTCTACAATTAGACTTTAGATATTCTAGAACAAACTTTCATAAGATAATATTAGTAGTAATCAAATTGATAATCTTTCTTAAATCAAAAGCGCAAAATTCCACACCCTCACAAAGGATTTACTCAATTCACTCAAAGTGTTTAAGGTGGAAAATATAAGAAACTCTCAAATCAATACATGGGAGGATTCTTAACTATAAGCTTGCAATAAAATCACATTTCCATTATTAATAAAGAAAACTAAAAGAACCAAAAGTTTTTTCTAAAATTAGGTGTAATGAAGCTTAGGTAAAGCTATGGAATGGATAATTAAAAGAACAATAATGTTGAAGGGAATTCATATAAACAATACTAAATAAAAATTGGTTATTCATATCATAATTCCTTAAACCAAATATTTCATCAACCCAATAATAATTCTTCTCACTCTCTAAGCTTTCTTTTCTTTTATATTTCTTCTCTTCTTTCAACCGATATGCTCACAATAAATAATTTTCAACTTGAACTTATAGTAACTTTGTAGAGAATATAAATTTATAACAACAATAAAGCACTAAAGAGGAAACAAATTTAACAATCACTATTTACTAATAATTCAAATGCACGCTGACCTTCTCTTTAAAATTTTGCTATATAATATAAGTTTTAAGCAATCAATTAAATGCAAATCCTTCAAGGTTCAAAAATGGATGAAATTTTTTATAAAAATATAGTAATTAGCTATTAGTATAGACATTTTCAAAGAAAAGACAAATTCTTAAATTGGGTACTCCTAAAGGATAAAATATGGTAGATAATAAGAAAAGAAAGTAGACTAAATAAATGGTTAGATCTAAATGTCTTTATCATTTTAATGCCTCTAATTTAACAATATGGTCTCAACGTGAACAATAAAAACAAGTTCTAAAATCATCCAATTATGAATGATAAACACACAACAAATAATAATAAAGAATAAACTGATGTGATGTGTGTTCTTAGGCTCAAAAACTCATTGTAGGCTTTATGTCCATAAATAGTATGCAATTTTTATTTAAATCAATTATCTCAATGATTAATAAAAACAATGACTTATAAAAGATGTCTAATCCAACTTTCACCCTTTTGCATACTAATTTAACTCAATAATCAATAATAACCTAAGACGTTTCTTACCTATTTTAACTAAATTAGGATGTCACTTAATAAGAATAAACAATACAAATTATAATAAGCTTAAGAAATTTGAAACCCCCTCCCTACACTTAAAGTTCTACATTGTCCCTAATTTACACAACAAAAGCACAAAAAAAGTCAAAGAAAGCAAAGTGAGAAATGAATAAGGATTTGGAACTTCCCTGAATAATATTTTATACAATTTCTAAACTTATTGTAGTTTCCATCGGATACTAACTACATCCATCCTTGGAAAAGAGAAATAAAAGGGGATGTCAAAGGAAAAAATAAAATAAAATAAAATAAATTGTAATAACATTGCAATAATCAAGTTTAATAAGATTAAGCCCTTGCTAACTATTAAGACAAAACAAAACAAGATAATAAATGAAATAAGAAAAATACATAAATTATAAAGATGAAAAATAAAAGAACAAAATAAACACTAATTTAACATCCCATACTACCTTTGTTTCTATCAAATGTTTGATGTATTGAGAATATATATAGCTTCAATGTCCTCGAGTGTTGTTGCTAGAGTGGCTAATTATAGGCCAATATAGTGGGTGAAGGTGGTAGTCAGAGTCAAAGGTGTCCTGTCATCTTACATAAAACCTCTATTCATCTATCATGTGGCTCTAGCCGTGCCATTACACACCATTCGCTCTTGTTGATTATCCCACATAGTTATTTCCTTCCTAGAATCATTCGAATAGATATTTTCAAATGGTTAATCTTCAGCCAGTCCTGATATGGAAGTGATGATAGACTCTTAAACATGTTAGTGCTCTCTGAGGGGTCATTCTACAACTTGGACTTTCTTCTTGGCAATTACCATTATGGCTAGTCCAGTCCTAGCTATGAATTCTATATATTAGGTTTATCCCTATCTACTCTCGCAACTATTTGCTCATTGAAAAATCTGATCAATTTGTGGATATCACTTGTTGATACCCGTCTGCAGTGCACCATATGCATACTATTCATTATATATAATTTTAGGGATACCAAGCTATAGAGTTGCTTAATCAGTGGTTGTCTACTGAAGACTCCTATCCTCTTCACTAATTATACAATCAAGGGCCTTATGCATATCGACCCCACCTTCATATATGTTGAGGAAAGTTTTAATCTATTTAAAACCCTTAATTTAATGCAAGCGTATGGGTCGTGAGTATAGTATGTGAGGTGTTGATCCCTCAAGGAGTCGTTAAACTAATCTAATTTTAAGTTATCTTAGGCCTAAAGAATTATTAAAATGAAAATAAAAACGAACAGAAAAGTAAATATATGAAGATGATTGAAAGGAAATTAATTTGTAAAATTAACACAAACAAAATAGAATATTGAGCACCACTAAGTTCGCAATGGGAAATCACACAAGAAAAATTACCAAATTATGAGAAAGAGATTTATAATCAATTTTGTGTTAATGTGGTGTCGATATTAGACTATCAAAAGGTGGACTACTCTCTCTCGAGTTACAATCACTAAGACCAAATTAATAAACCCTAATTAAGTCGCATTATTAAAAATGTAATCTCTCGATTAACAATCAGCCCACTACCTAATCAGATTTTAAGCATTATATTAAACAATTGGGTCCTCACAAAAGATCTCTTTTTGTATAATTACTGATTTGATTATTTGCGTGATCTATTAGGTCAATTAACTCTCATTAACCTACCACGTCATTTTGCATTCAGTTCACTCTCTCGATTTATTACTGAAGTATGAAGATACAATAAATAATCACAACACCTAAATGAATTAACACAAAAACAACTAGATTAACATTGAATCGAGTTTAAATCCATCAAGAAAAGTTAGAAAATCATCATCAATCCTGAATCCATCAACATCATCATATCCCTCTTACACATTCAAAGAAAAGAAACAAAATGAAAAGAAAAAGTCACTTAGATAGGATCGGGACGGCTTAGGAAAGCAGCAGCAGCAGTAGCTGCTCTTTCTACTCTTCTTCCTCTTCTCTCTCTTCTTATTCTTTCTTCTTGGAGTTTTCCTAAAGTGGCAGAAGTTGGAGCTCCTCCCAAGGTTCTTTCTCTTTCTTTATATAGTATTTTTTATTTTATACAAATCCTAGGGTTTTTTTGGGTCCAAAAAGCCCCAAATGTCCCTCAGTAAGTTGCGTTCAGGAGGCTGTCTGTGTTGTCTAGCCATGATCGTGGCACTTTATTTTTTCTCTTTATCACGATCATAGCAAACCCTCCATGCTTTTGTCATGATTATGGCCCTGGGCTTGCTCGAATTTTCCTCCGAATTCTTTCCGCTCTTTGATATTTGACTTGAAACACTAACAAACATATCAAAACACCTCAAATACATAAAATTTAAGCTTAATAGCATGCTCTAACCCATGAAACACTAAAAACACAAATATCTAGCTAAATAGCACAATCCTAAACTAAACATGCACTAATCATTAAATTTATAACTAAACATATACTAAACTACCTATTAAAACATTATGCAACCTACCACTATCATTATACCTACTCTAATGTTAGAAATACTGGGCTAAGGCTTATCCCATATGTATTGGTGTCCTCTTGCTTATGCTCTGTAAATGTAGCATATCAATGTTCTCGATGATGTCAAAGTTGCTACGCCACCCACTTAGTGTATGACTATAGATCCTGTGAATGTTCCGAAGTGCATGATGTCATAAGATAGACCCTATAGATTTGTTAGGGGTTGTATTTTTCCTCCTAGCTAATAAATCTCCAAAAGTTTTAGGCCTCCATCCTGTATGGATAGTCCATATGAAGGTCCATATACTTATACATCTCTATAAAGTTATGAGTACAAAACCCTATTATTACAAAGAATTCTGTATAGTTCATCCTCATCATATCCCAAAGAATTCAAAGTTGGATCATGTTTATTCTGTTCTAGCTTAAGTGGAACTTCTTCGAGAAGAAAATGGAGCACACCACAAATGTTAATATATGGGCTCCACTATCTCAAAGAACTTACAATATCCTCTAAAACTGAGAAAATTTCCTAACCTATTAGGCCAAACTGACTATCTCGAATTCCTCCTATCTACAAATCTACTAGTCTCAAACTTCTTATCTTTAAGCCTCTGAAATTGCGCTTCACATGCCCTAACATTAAATTATAACATCTAATGTCACACAGGTGGATGTACGATGGTTTTTTGAACCAGTGGTGAGCAAGTTCCACTTGGATTTCTAGAAGACCCTTCACCCTTTTGTCTTTTCCTCAGTTTATAATTTTCCTCAGTTATTGCATTGCTTCCATTCTTCTCGTCATTGCACCTAAAATGAGATAAAAAGTGAGAAAAAATGAATATCAATATAAAAAAGCAATTTTCCTCACACTTAAATACGTAAACTCGTTATATGTTATGCAATTGCAAAATGTACATAACTAAAAATCAAATTAAACTAAAAATAATGAAAGTCACAAAATAAATAGAAATTTAAAATAATATAAAATAGAAAACATAAATTAAACATGCAATTAACCAACAAAATTAGATTAATTATATAATTACTAAATGCAATTTTTGAAATTCAAAATGAAATTGAAAATTTTAAAAATTAAAATTATACTACATAAACAATTAAACCCTAAATTTTGCAAAATATGGAATGGTATAAAATTAAACTAGCAAACATTAACTAATTAAAAGAGAAACACCAATTTATGCAAAATCTAAGGAAACCCATCATAATTTGATAACATAGTGACTAAAAGCAAAATCCCAAACTTGAATTTCATCTAATCACAATGCAATTAATCAAATAATTCAAATAAGAAGGCCTAAAATTCAACTTATAATTACAAAATAAGAATAAAAATAGGGGAACATAACTTTAGGGGAAGAATAACCCTAAATATGAAGAACACCAAAATTTTGAGAAGAAATTGATGTAAAGTGCAAGAAAAAGGTGGTGCAAATGGCTAAAAAAACATTAGGCTAAGTTAAAGGGAAGGGAATACATAAGAGAGAAGAGAGAAAGAGGGGGAAAGTGAGAAAGAATAAGGGTTTTAGGGATTTACAAAAAGAGTATACAGCCATATACCTAATTAGGACATGAGCATGTTAGGTTATACATTCCAAATTTCAATGGGATACGAGCATGTCTTGTACCTATGTAACTCACTATATTCATGTGAGAAAATTTTAGAAGTTCCAAATGTGGACACGTTCATGTCTAGTAACCATGGAAGTCATTGTGACCATGTCAAACATAAAGAAATGCAATTTTAATGAACAAGGTTGTGTACACCTATAAATTCCTAAAAACTTGAACATTTTCACTCAACTTAAATGAATTAAATAAAACATATTAAAAATAAAAATATATATGCAAAATCAAATAAGGATGCTTAATATAAAGCAAACCAAATTTGATAAAATCATAGAACTAAAATATAAAGAAATCAATTAAAAGAATCAAATTAATCAAAACTATCCTAATTCTAGGGTTGCCTTCCAAGTAACTCTTGTTTATTAGCTCGACATACCCATGCATGATAATGGTAGCTTATAAAGATTAATTTTTTGCTTTCCTACTACAATTCCTTACCCTCTAAGTAGGCTAACTATTTTTTCCTTATGGGGCTATCCTCATCTTTGTTTTTACCTCGAACTAGATATAGTTCCAATAGACATTCAGAAATAAAATCTTGTAAAACATTTGAAACTACAACATTAAGTAAATCAATAGGATAACAAGAATCAATATGTTTAAGAAGATTAATTATAACATTAGATATTTTGAAAATTAATTATAACATTAGATATTTTGAATGTGACCTCTTCTTTTCCAACTCTAAGAATTAATTTTTCACCCCATTAACATCAATAATGGATCTAATGATGGTTGAGATTGGTTGACCTAGAACTAAAGGTATTTTTATATCCTTATCCATATATAAAATCACAAGGTCAAATGGGAAAATAAATTTATCTACTTTCACACGTATATACTTAGTAATACCCATAGGATACTTAACAAATCTATCTGCTAGTTATATGCTCATTTTGCTGAGTTTTGGTTCACCTAATCCCAGTTTCTTAAAAAATGTATAAGGCGTCATGTTTATACTAGCCCCTAAAATCAACTATTGATAGGCTACTAAACCTAAGAACTCTAGGCACTTCTCTTCTCCTATGCACATTCAAGAAAGTTTGCACTATCCAACTATTCGTATGAATATGATATGATGGAGTACTCCACACTTTGATTAGTAAATCTCTGTATTAGGGCATAAGAATTTTCCAAAACACTTCATATTTCTTCATGGGAGTGATGAAGTATCGATAACCAATAAAGATAAGATCTTGTAACATGTTATTTACCAATATAATATGTAACATTAGTTCTATTATAGGCATCATAAAAAGTTTGTCCAATTATCCTTTATGAAATTCACATTATTTCATTATATTAGAATTTGAATTGAAATTAGGGCTTTAATCATAACTACTTTTTTAAAACAAATTTAAGGAAAAAATTTTAACACTTTTTATTAATAAATTGAAATATGTCTCATAATATGAGCATATCATTAAAGCCAAACACTTAAAAGAGTATGAAAAAATGATTCCTTTTCAATCATCATACTTATATTTATTAAAGGGAATTAAATAACATAAAGAAAAATAGTTTAAAAATTAATAAAGTGGAACAAATAAAATAAACATTATATCTTCTAACATCGTTGACCATCATTTGCACCACCATCGACAAGGTGGTTAGCATTGGATGGCGATAAAATGACGATACAAATGTCAAAGTAATAGTATGATGTTAGCACAATGATGATACACATGTCAAAGCAATAGTATGATGTTAGCACAATGACGCCTTCATTATCACCACCACGATGCCTTCATTGTCACCATCTTTGACAACTTCACTGCACAAGTTTGTGTTAAACAACGTCGCTACTACGTGTATAACGTTTTTTATTGGATCAGTTCTCAAATAAATATAAACATTTTTTTTACTTTGTCAAGATTTTCACACAAAAAAGGACACTAACAACAGGATGCCATATTGCAGACATAACATCAATGTTGATTTAAAAAATCATGGATTATTTAGATAAGAAAATTTTCCCTCTATAGGTAAAACGTGAAAGAAGATGGACTATAGAAAAAGGTTATATCTTTAAGGGGTAAAACATGTACACTACAACAAAAACGACTTTTGGCTACAAAAAAAATTATTGCTAAAAGCTCCAAAATTGTCGTTAATAATCATTAGAGATGATTTATAATCATCGCCAAATCTTCGTGGCTGAAAACTATAGGCGACGTTTTTTGCTAATCATCGCTAATATTTTTTTTCTTACACTTTGTTTTTGTAGCAAAAATCTATTTAAGACATTTTGCGAAATCAACTCCAATACCTTTTGGCTACGCTTATTTTTTGTAGATAAAACTTATTTGGTACGTTTTTGAAAACATAACTAAAAGTTTTTAACCATGTTTCCAAGAATGTAGCCAAATATTTTTAGAAGTTTTTAGCTATGTTTTAGGAAACATAGCTAAAGGTTTTCTGCTATATTTCTGAAAATGTAGCCAAAAACTTTTGCTTATGTTTTTGAAAATGTAACCAAATGTTTTTAGCTACGTTTTGTAAAATGTAGTCAAATTTTTAAATACATTTTAATGAAATGATATACCATGTTGAATTATAATTATTTAGATTTTTACAGTATGATCGTATCACATTTTTGTACAATATAATCCTATCACATTCTTGTATATGTAGTTCCTTCTCATCCTATTTTATGAAAATAAAACATACAATGTGTTAGACACCTAAGTCCAGAATACCGGTTCATGTGAGTGTTGCCAAGGTCGGCACGAGGAAGGTGTGCTGACGAGGGAACAAGGCGAAGTCTTACGAGTTGGTGAATTAAGTCATGCGAGATCCGTGGGTGCGCGAAGGCACTTGACTTCAACGAGTCAGGTCGGAGGTATGTAAAACGTGCGAGGTTTTATACTAACTCGGTTTGTGACTTGTACTTAGTCATGGAGCGATGAGACTGCACCATGAAGTGAGCTGGATCATGGAAGATGGACTTGTCCTTGGACGTGCATTGACAGACCTATGTACGGTTAGGCCTTGGTAAACACATCATCGGTGACGTGGCAACTGTGGATGATGTGGCACATGATGACGTGGCGGATAAGATTGCAGTGGATGAACATCAACTTTAAAAGATAAAGATCATCTGGAAGGATCATCTGAAGATAAAGGAGATCTTCATAGATAAGGATAATCATTCCTAGATAGGATAATGTTTTAAATGTGATGCAACTTAATCCTATTAAGGATGAGATAGGATAAGATTGTGATCTTAGCTAGTAGAGTTCTATTAGTACTCTTAGTCATTTGAAGGAGCCTATAAATAGCTCATTAGAGGTGAGAGCTATTTAGAGGGAGGGAATCAGTGAGAGAGCTCATTGAGAGAAATCACTCAAAGGAGAGAGCTTTGAGAGTTGAGAGCTTTTGGGGGAGTTCTCATTGTAAGGGCTTCAAGTGGGAATTCTTTGGGAGTGCTTCGAGAAGGAAGTACTTGTGTCTTTAGTTAACATTTTGTGGAGAGTTAATGAAAGAGTAGCTTCGGCTACATATAAATATCTTTTGTCGCTTTCTTTACTCTATTTTACACTTGTGTTATTTTGTGTATGAGAGAAATACTTTAAACACTTGTGTGCGTGTGAGGTGTTTGAGGGCTAATAGAATTGTTCAGCGACATTCACGAGAGAAGGCTGAATCTTGCTTAAGCGGACTGAAGCAGGATTGCTGCACGAAGGTGGGCGCGACTTGTGGTGAAAGTTCGGGTCCAAAGTAGACCTTTGTGACACTAAGTACTAGCCTCTTCACGCCTCTCTTAGCAAAATTACAAGCTTTGGCATGCCTTGGTGTTCCTCTATGGATGTTGTGGCTCATCATGAATTTGAGATGTGATTAAGCCTTCAACAAATCCTTACATAGCTTGCTTCAGCATTGAAGCTTGCTGTCTTGTAATTGGTCCACTAGATGTGGAAAGCTTGTCTTGTTGAGTAGTATTGTGGCGTTGAATCTCCTTGCCATCCTTGCCAAGGCTAGTTGTATCATTGATAGTGCATCAGCAACTATATTCTCCTTACCTTGCTTATACTTGATCACATAAGGAAAAGTTTCAATGAACTCCATCCATCTAGTATGTCTTTTGTTCAACTTACCTTGCCCCCTCAAATGCTTCAAGGACTCATGATCAGTATGAATCACAAACTCCTTAGGCCACAGGTAATATTACCAAGTCTCCAAAGCTCTAACAAGTGCATAAAGCTCCTTGTCAAGATTCTAGCTAAAATAGGCTATAGGATGCCTATCTTTCATCAAAACAACTACAATATCTATCCCTGAGGCATCACACTCAATATTAAAAGTTTAGTAAAGTTAGGTAATGCTAAAACTGGTGCTAAACATAACTTATAATAGTATTAAAAGCATTCTCTTGAGATGTACCCCAATGGAATCCCACATTCTTTTTCACAATCTCAGCCAATGGAGCAATTATAGTGCTAAAATCTGATGGGGGACCTAATAGGAACTTGTCCTAGAGAACCTTTAACAAGATGGAACTATGCCCGGGATCAACTAGAATCAAACACACATGGAAGCACAAGAAACAAAATTGAAAAGATAAAAATAGAACACAAAGAGAAAAGGGGTTAGAAGAATGTTAGCCAATGGAAAGAACCCTAAGACAACCTGTCTCTTAGAACCTTAGCAAAAATATTGGTCAATGGAAAGAACCCTAAGAGAACTTATCTCTTAGAACTCTAACCATGGGATGCCACAAAAGAAGACCACTCCTTCGATAAATCAAGTATTCTCAAAGAATACAAAGAAAGCAAGAATGCTCCCAATAATACTCAATAGTATTTCTAAATGAAAATCCC
>JAOQMS010000009.1:5008030-5024432 GCA_027563885.1 Erythroxylum longipes | reverse complement strand
AAAAGTCCTCTTTACCCTTGGTACTTAAGCTATATACTGAAATTACCCTCAATTTCTTCTCATGCATTCACTCCCTAAGCTATTATGCTTAAATTAATGGGGAAAATTTTCAGGGGGCCGACACTTTAACATTATTTTCATTTTTATTATTTTATCTCTTTTATTTTGTTTTATTTTATTATTTTATCCCTTTTCCTTTATATTATGCAAGAATGTTTGTACCTAGTATCAGATGGATAGCCCCAAATTCATCAAAATCAGAAAATGAAAATCTCATTGCTCAGGAAAGTGCCAAAGTTTCTCCACTTTTGTTAATTTTTATATTAAGATGCTTATATTGTGAACATTGGGAGGAATGTACAATTTTAAGTGTGAGGAAGGGGATTATAATTTTCTTAAGCTTATTATAATCTTTGTTACTAAATTTTATTAATTGATATTTTGAATTAGTTTAAATATGTCCATAAATAATTTATTTCCTTATTGATTATTGATTTGAATTAGTATGCAAAAGGGGAAAGCTAGAATAAACATTCTTTCACAAGTTATATTTTTAGTAGTCATTGAAATAGTTAATTTGAATAAAAATTGTATATTATTTACACATATATAACTAAGTTTTATTTGTGAGCATTTGAGCCTAAGAGCAAAATACATAAATTAAGCTCTTTTAATTCTTTCATGTGTGTTATCATGCATAGTTAGATGATTTTATAACTTTTTTATTATGCATATTGAGACCATATTTAAATAAATTAGAAGCATTCAAATGATAAAAGCACTTAAATTCAACAATTGTTTAAGCTTATTTCTTTGATAATTAGCTCACCATATTTTATCTTTAGGAATAAATGATTTTGAACCTTAGCCTTTTTCATTGATTATAACCAAATTATTAGCTTTTACCCAAGCTTTGTTGAAGCCCTTTTCTTAATTTAAACCTTGAAGGTTATTTACAATTAGATGATTGATTGAATTTTGAATTTTGAAAAGGCCCAATATTTTTTTAATTGTGGTACATGGAGAATGCTCAAGATGCAAAAGAAAAAGTATATTGTAAGCATTGGAAAAAATGTATACTACTAATGGATTATAATGCAAGGATCTATATATAGTGAAGTAATAAGTTTATTGTAATGTTTCCTTTGTAAATTTTCTTCAAATTTATTACACTGTTATTATCCAAATCATACCTTACCTAAGCCCCATTAAACCCTTATAAAGACCTGTTGATTTTGATTTCAAGTTTACTTGTAAGTGGTGGAGATGTGATAATATTACAAGCTTATGGTTAAGATTTCTTCTATGCATTGATTTGAGGGTTTGGTACTTTTCACCCTAAACACTTAAGTGCATTAAGTGAAACCTTAGTGAGAGTATAAAGATTAGTGCCTTTGATTTCAAAAAGATTATTGTTTTAGTTACTAGTGATAATGATTTGTTAAGTTAGTTTTAGAATAACTTGACTCTAATTATTGCTAATTATATCAATATAATATGATGATTTAAAGTAAGGATGGACTATTTGAAATTAATAAGGGATGATTTTTCTAAAGTTGATAACTTAGATTATAATTTGCTTGAAGACAAGCAAAAGCTTAAGAGTGGGGATGTTTGATTAATGTCTATTTAACTATAATTATACACTCAAATCTAACATGTTTTGATCGATATTCTATAGTTTTGTTGTATATTTGGTACTTAATTCTCTCTAAGTTCATTTGTAGGTCATAACTACCTTTATAAACTAGAAGGAGAATAATTCAAATGAAATTGTTGCATAGAACAAAGATTTGAAGCAACTAGGGATCTACAAAACTGTGTACAGTAACTATGTAAGTCTTTTTAAATGTGTGAAGATTGAAGAATTTTTAGTTCTATTCATGTTGAGTTACACGCCCGTGTATATTGGTCTATATGGTCATATATGTTGCCTGTGTAAGTTTTTGTGCCCATGTGAAATTGTGAACTTAGGTTTTTTAAATATACACAGTCTTCTATATGGCCGTATAAATTACCATATATATCTTAGAAACCATAAATTTTACTATAAAAGGACATGAGTGAAGATAAACAGAGGGGAGCCAAATTTTTAAGAGTTTTTAGATTGAAAGCAACATTCAGAGGTGAAGATTTTAATCATAGGATGAGAAAACATGAACTTAGCATCAAGAGATCTAATAGAAAGTTACATCTAATCCAACTTGCAAAAATATTCATTAAAAGAAAAAGGGAGATTTAGAATTATGAACTCTTTGTTTTTTAGTTTTTCTTCTACATAGTTGTGATTAATTTCATTTTTTACAAGTAACTAAACATGTTTAGTGTCTAGGTGTGATGAACCATAGTTTTTGATAACAATATCTTTTAATCTTTTATTCAATGCAATTAAGTGGTTGATTTATTGTGATTCAATTATGCATTTTACTCTTGTTTTAATATATCCATAAAAACAGATAAATTGGTCATCAAGCATGGTCAAAATGAAGAATATAGCTAAAGTTGCATACATCTTTATGATTAAAATTATTGTTATAAGCTACAGGTATAACAAAAAATGCTTGAACAATTTTGTATGTCAGATAGTAAAGTGTTTTGTGATGCCAATTGCTAAAGGTGAGCACTTAAGTAATATGCAGTATCCACGTGTTCCACAAGAAGAATTTATGTAAAACACCATTCTCATAGAGCATATACCCGAACGTAGTGACTAATATTTGAGAACATACTCTACGAGGATGGCACGTTAAGACAATCAGTCAACTCATTGCAAAATTTTTCAAGCATCCAACACATCTTAAGCAAACCAATAATCATTTTGCCCATTTCATTTACAAACCTATCCAATCATAAATGTTATTACACTTCACAATTTACACATACATTGTACAACATTTGACAAGTACAATTCAAATATAGTTATCATCGAAACATTTGCAAGTGCAAACTGATCCCGACCACTAACTCATGTCCGATTATAGTGGCTATAATTTCCCCTGAGCCTAAAAGAAAACGTTGCAATTTTGATGAGTTTTGCAAACTCAGTGAGTGAATCATCCTCGATGTGCTCACTCATAACAATACATATATCAAAACCAATTTACCATATATCTCAACTCAATGATCACAGCACATTTCATTTCAGAACAGTTCATTTCAAACATTCAAATCATACATATCAATTTGTATATCCAATGTACATGTGACTCGCTTTCATTGTTGCTTTATTATGACCAAGCACATTTTTAACTGTCCTGTATTTGTTGTGAATACCGGGCTTATTGATAACTGCCCCGTATCTATTGTAGATACCGAGCTCATTTTACTAGTGAGCCTGTGGCTTTTTATACACATTTTCTAAACTTTAAGCTCTTTTTCTCTGGCCACTCTAATCACAACTTCCTTTATCTGATCATGCATTTCAATGTAATGAGATGTATCAATTCACATTATATGCAGTCGATCACTTTCATTTAGTATACACACTCACTTTCACATTTTCATCGGACCTAATTCTGGAATTCAACATATTTGTTGAGAACACTTATTTCTTTCAGATTCACATTCGATTATGAACATGTCCATTACAATCTCAGTTATCAAACTCCTTGGACTATCAATGTTTGGAATCATCACATTCATATCAATAACATTTCAATAACTGAAAATTTAATAGACATAAATCAATCTTAGTGAGAATATTTAAGTTGACTCACAATACGCTTCAGATTAGTTATTGCCTTCATGATCCGGTAATGTCTGGATGTTGACGATTAACTTGCGTAGTTGTCTTCATACAATACACAGATTTATACACATTACTACATTGCTCAATCACAAAAGTATTCAATCATACACACATATATATGTGTCATGTACAGTGCATGCTCAAATGACTATTTTTAGGTATGTATCCTTAAATCACAAGTATTAACCATTCATACTTCATGATCATTCAAACGTTATAACTTGTATATGTCTAGTTTGTACTTAGGTTCATACCTCATATATACTTGATTATTCTAATATCACCAATCATACATTTACTAATCCTTTTATAGCATTTTATGATCACATAATATCCAAATTATCATTCATTTATACCTAATACACCTTACTCACTTTCTTTGGATCACATTTACATTACCAAGAACACCTTCATTCCTATAACACTCATAATTTTCTAGATTTTGATGCATTAATATCATCAATCCATTCTTTAGTTAAAACCTCAATTTACAACCTAAACATATCAAACATTTAATCACTTAATCCATCATCAAACTAGGTTCATTTCAAGCCTCATTCAAGTCTAATTGCACCATAAGAAAGTACCTTATCATTAATTGATTCATCAATCACTTAAAAGAAGAAGAACTTACGTCCAAGAAATTCCTACGATCATGGAGGACTTCCTATGATCGTGGGATGTGTCATCTAAACATACTTGAAATTCCCACAATCGTAGAAGCACTCCCACGATTATGGGTTATGATATCCGAAAATTCCAGCCACTTTCTCCTTCCAATTTTCTAGATTTAAAACTCTACATACTATATCTAACACATCTTATTCAAAGTCCATCATTTCTACTTCATTTCCTCATTATTTTCACCTCCATTTTAACTTAAAAACATCTATAAAACAAATCATAAATCATTGTTTATCAATCATACAAAAACAGGACACAAATACATCTATTTGTTCATCAACTTTCAGCTCTCATTTAAACACCATTTTCATAACCAATCTATCTCAAAACAATTACCATACATGTTTCATTTAAAACAAACCATAAAGAACAATGTTTAACTTACTTGTTTAACTCAACCCTTCTCAAATCTTCAAGTAACCCTAGCTTCTCCTTGCTACACGATCATCAACTTTCAAGGAGGAAGAGGTTAGGTCTTTCAGTAACAAGATGATGAAGACAACATGGGTCTTGGAGTGGTAAAGTGGAGGATGATAGCAAAGCTCAACGTTGAGAGGGTGAAAGTGAGTGGGTCGTAAATGGAGAGAAGCAAATGAAGAAGATGACAGCATTTAACTAAATGAAAGACAATGAAGATGGCCTTTCAAATGAATATGTCTTGGGTTAATGCGTGGTAAGTGTCATGACAACATAAATAACCAAGTAAAGTCTTCTAATTATGGTACCTAAAGTCCTTTAATAACTAGTCCATTTATCTCCCAATTTCTAAACCAATTGTCACCTAATTTTCTATGCCACTTGTCATTGATTTCTATTACCATATGTCAAGTATTTCTACTGTAATTTATCAATTGTCTTGCCACTTGATATTTTTGCTAGTCAAAAAATACACATTAATTCATAATTCTCTCAATCATACCAATCAATTCCAAATTACTAATTATAATCTATCAATTCTTGTCATTGGTAAACCAAAGTACAAGACATTGGAAATACACATTCATATCTCATTCATTATGCTCAGTCATTTACCACATTCATCTTAGTTTCATACCCCTGAATCTGTCGATTGAGCGTAATTTGTCTATCTCACAATTAATGTGTGTATGCTTATATTATGCATTTGAACTTAATTATATTATTGTCATAGATGTATCAATTTCGTTATATATGTTGCCACTCATATAACTTATTAGTCTAATACTTTAAATCTCTCAACAATTTGAGAGACGGGATGCTACAATATGTGATAAATATAGTTCTTTATTTTGAAGAAATCAGTAATATCATGCACACTATGTTGTGTATGGACAAATGCATTGAAAGAAAGTATTAAAGAGCTCAAATATCAATATCAATTCAATCTCATATATATCAAGTATAACTATGTCAAGGAAATGGTAGCGCAAAGAGAAATGAATACGTCTAGTGACTATTCATAATACTTACTATTGATGATGATAGTTTATTTATCATTAAATATTTGATGTAATATATGTTTAATTGAGAATTAAACAACATTTTTTATAATGAAAATTTTATGCTGGAAATATGAGAATGCTTAATTTTGAATTAAGCTTTATGTTCTAAAATGAATGTTAAATGAGTGTTGAATATTTAGTTCTAGATTCAAGAAGTATGTTAGAAAGATAGGAGATGCTTCCCACAAAGGGGATTGCCTCTATTATTTTGTAGGAAAGGAGATGAGACAAGTTTTAATTGTTTTATCTATATGATAAATGAAAGATCAAGGTTTAAAACACTAATGTTGATATAAAGTATATTAAAGGGTGTAAGAGGTTATTAATAATGATATAACCTAAAGAAATGATATGTTTACCTAATCTTAATTTGCCAAATGTTAGTTATGAATGGTAGATTAAATAAATAAACAAGTGAAGTTAAGTTAGGCATTAGGTATACATAAACTATCATTTGTATCATACTTAAGGAAAGACATATGCTCTAATAAAAGGGAGTTAATACTGTAAAACATGAATCATTACATGTGCGCATTTTCGACCAATAAGGATAATACAAGATATAGTCTCAATTTATTTTATGTAAGGATCCTTTAAGGCATATGAACCTTAAATTCAAATTACCCCTTTTACTCTAGTTCTAATTCCAGATAATTGAATTAATGTTTGCTATCTTAGAATGTTACTAGAAAATCGTGAATGGTTCGATATAATGAGATATTATATAAAAAAGCAAGTTAATTTGATTCAAAGGATTAAGATAAAAGAAAGATTATTTCAATTCCTAGTTTGCATGAAGATGTATTCAAAATGGCCCATCTTCTATATAGAAGGTAATATGTATATAAGTATTTATCTAATAAGAACAAGACGATGATTATTGCAATAAATAATCTAACGTATAACATACTAATTCACTAAAGGTAATTGATAATCGATAAGTCACATATTCCAAAGAGATATATGACATTATGCTCTCATCTAGTCACACAAGATGATAGACGGGTAAGAGTAACAAAGAATCGTTTTCTTTCTGGTCAATTAGTTTTACTGTCTATGGATGAAAGATAATAGATAAACACACGTAATAAGTTAATAATATGAAAAGTTATAATTGTAAACATCACAACTATTATTATTTATCAAAAAGATAAGTTGTTGAATAAGAAAAAATTAAAATACGTGTAGAAAATGTTAGACAAGTTGGAGATTCTTTAAGGGGTCGTTTGGTTCCACTTCTATTTTTCTGTTATTATTTTTGGTTTCTGTTTCCTGTTTTTGGTTTCTGTTTTTTTCCTTAGAAAAACAAAAACTTGTTTGGTTGAAATTTGTAATATAAAAATTGAAAAACAAAAACCTATTTGGTTGAGATTTTTAATGAAAAACTAAAAACAAAAACATGTTTAGTTTTATCATCTTGTTTATATTTTTTAATTATACTCTTATGTGTAATAATTATAATATAATAAAATATATTTTTAAATTAATTAATTATTAGTGTAGCTAAAATTAAAATATATGCAAATCAAATATTTTTAAAAATTACACATTAACTGTATATGATAAAATTACATAAATTAGAAATTATATTTAGTCATTCTAATCAATAAAATATGTCCATCATACTATAATTCTTGAAAGCATAATAGTACTATCAGTTATAAAAAGAAACATAAATCAATTAGAAATAATATAATCACTCTACATTTGCCTAACAATTTCATCTCGCTTCCAAGACATACCTCAAACCATCAAGAAAATTAAATACATCTCTATAGTATCATTCCATACCCCATCTTTTTCATTTATTTCCACACAATCATTGGAATCGTTCATATTGTTCAAACCTTCCATCACTAAATGTAACCATATATAAGTGACATAAATTATAACAATTTTTACAAAGTATTAAATGATAAACATGGTTCAAAATAAATATGAGACAACTATATTAAATGCTAAATTGCATCAAGTGCATGGAAGTGATTGATCCATATGGTTTCCTTTATAAAGGGCAATGTTTAAAAGACGGTATATGCTAACTTAAACTGTTGTCAAAATTAGCTTTAGAGGTGGATATCCGTGAATGTTAAGCATAAACCCGGAACTCGGTGATGAGTTATTAATAGGACAGGTTGCTAATCACAGTGACAATGAAGTACTCCTCATTATATCTTAATAAATTCAAATAATATATTAAAAATAGTAATTGGAAGTCAGCAAAATTTCCAAGAAAATCCTGCATGATTGTGCTCCAGAGTTGTCCAAAATTTTCCTATTTGTCGAGAAATTTGAATCCCATAATTCATTTCCCATGTAGCAATCACTGTCATGATGAAATAGAGCATAACATTGAGGATTAGGACCACAAAGTCTGCTGATTTAGATGCTCCAGAAGCCATAGCCTAGAGCTTAAAAGCAGAAAGAGAGAAAGAACTTGATCCATGTCATAGCAGAAGAGGGCTTTTTATGCAAGGTGAAGTGTTACATGTAATCCTCAATCTACTTGGAGATATTGTCAAAAAAACTATTCTTTTTTGCTTCTAGACACATCATTGCCTTTAGAACAAGACATGCATGATTTGTCTGGTTCTAGTTAACAACTTATGACAGAACTCAATTCCAGCTGTTGGTGAACGACGATAACCTCCTCCTGGTTCATTCTACACTCTGAATCCTTGCATGAGAACCATTCCAAAGATAAAGAAGATTACTTGGCAGTAAAATCTGCCAACTGGGAACTGATTACAACTTTACGAGTAATAATCAACGAGATTTTAGTTAAGAGATTAGTTTTTAAAAAATAAAATGGTTTGATCAGAACTCTTTAACAATAATACAGATGCGCAATTTGTTAGATACAGGATTATTTTCGACCTGAAGGGTGACTATGGTATTCGAAAAAGAGATTTCATAATAAATTATAGGGTCAAGAATGATAGAAAACTTTGTAGAGATTTTATTGTTGATACGTATGCAAGATGAAAACAAGCTGGACAAAAATTTCAGATGAGTTCTCCATGCTCTCCATCAGATATGCACTACTGGTTTCTCTCTAGTGTCAAACTTCATGCTCCACACGTATGAAAACACACAAGCAAAGCAACCAAAGAAATCACAGAAACAATAAATAAATCCATTCATTCCTTCGTGCTGTATTCTCATCTTTTAAAAAAGCAAGTAACGCAGCATACAACCAGAGAAATCATCGAAACATAATAATAAGCACGAAAGCAAGCACAGATAAATACATGGAGAAATCGTAGGAACAGTACAGTAACAAGCAACAAAAGCAAACACAAACCTCTGGAGCGACAAAAAAATCGTAGTAGGGCCCTTAAGATGTAGAAGATAGTCGGCGCAACTGTTTTAGAATTGACGAAAACCTGTTGTGATATATTAAGGAAACGTATTTTTTCCGTTTCCGTAAAACAATTGTAGTTTTTTTGTTTTTGAAAATAGTACAACATAACAACAACCAACCAAACATGTTTTAAGAGGGAGTTTTATTTTTTACAAAAACCACAACAAAAAACGGGAAAGAAAAACGAAAATAAACACCCCCTAAGTTTTTCACGCTATGCATTAAAATAAAAATTCTTAAATAATTTTTATTTTTTAATTAGTAATACAAATGTATTCGATCCATGTTACGCGCAAATGATTTTCTTGGTCTCTTTATTAGCTGCTTGGGTGAAATATGGGGGCCTCAGTTTGTAAAATGCAGCAACGCTCAAGAGTCAGGGCTTTCAGACTGGACTTCCTCTATATAAGGATAGCTTGCGATCTTCAAATTATTTAATTTCCAAAAAGAAAAACATAGCGTCGTATTATTCGTTGAGAAGACGTGGTGAGGTACAGTATAAAGCACGCGATGTGGAAAGTTATCAGGACGGCAGTTTCTCTCAATTACGTAACGAATTGGATCTCCTCTCTCCTCTTCTCCTCGGATCTCCTCTCTCCTGCGATTTGTCAATCAACATGCACAATCCCGATCACAACATAGCCCTAATCGACTCCTTCTGCGAAATCACATCTTCTACTCGTGATGAAGCCCTTTTCTTCTTAGAGTCTCACCAATGGGATGTCGACGCTGCGGTCTCTACTTTCCTTGACAACAACGCTGCCGCTGCCGCAGCCACCGCCACCATGGCATCTGGCCCCCACCAAATCCCCCCTATTCCTCTCTCTCCTTCCCCCTCTCGCTCCCCATCGGGGTCTCACTCCCCCAATTACTCCCCCTCCCACTCTTCCTCTCCTTCCCGTTCCCGCTCTCGCTCTCCGTCACCCACTCCTCCCTCCCGCGTTCCCTACAAGCTCAGATCACGTAAATCCAAGTCGGCGGGTGCTGGCAGCAGCAGGACAAGCGGCGGGATTCGTACGCTTTCTGATCTGAATCGGGCCCCTGCGGCCACTGGGTCTAGCGGTGACGAGGACGAGGCCCAGCGCTATTATACTGGTGGAGACAAGAGGTTGAGTTTGTCTTTCTTTTCCTTCTAATTGATTTAATTAGAGCCGAATTATCCTTGATTCTAGTTAAGTGTTGATCTATTAGTTAAATTAAAGCATGTATAATACATTGTTTGATTCCAAAAGCGATCTATCTATCTATCTATCTGTCTATAATAATTTTTGGTGTTTCTGATGTGTCCTTTTTTTAGTGCAGTGGAATTTTAGTCCAGGACCCTACAAAAGGTTACGATGTGGATGGCTTTTTTGATCAAGCTAGACTTTCTGGAGCTGTGGACAGTTCTGCTGATAACATTCGACCATCTTCTTCAAGTTCAAGAAGCTTCACTGGAACTGGGAGATTACTATCGGGTGAGACGGTTTCGGCTGCTCCCCAAGCTGTCAATCATACCATTATGCTTTGGAAGAACGGCTTCACTGTTGATAATGGTCACTTGCGTCGCTTTGATGAACCTGCTAATGCTACCTTCTTGGAGGCAAGATCTGATCAGTTTTTCTTTATATCATTTATTTGATCTTCGGGAGTTCAAATCGTATCAGAACTGCTGTTTGTTCATCTTTGTTTGATGCCTGACATCACGATACTACTGCATGTAACATATCTTTGGCCGACCAAATGACTGAAATAACATTGCAAATATTCTGACTTATATGTCTTTCTGTATATTATATAGTCTGTTGGCTTCTAAAGACTGGACTGGTCTGTTGTTGGATGATTAACCATATTTCTGGTCAGACATGTTTGCTTATTTTGTTAAGGGAGTTAGTGATTTCTGCTTTCATCAACTTCTTGCCTGCGGTAAAATTTTTAGATGCTTCAGGTTAATTCCAATTCTGTTTGATATATGTGCTTATCATTAACTCTTCCACGTGCAGAGCATTATGAAGTCCGAGTGCCCACAGGAGCTTCAACCTGTAGATAGGAGGACAGAGGTCCATCTTGATCTCATGAGGCGAGAGGAGAACTACTCAGTGTGTACCTTTTCTTCCTCTCTCTCTCTCTCTCTCTCTCTCTCTCTCTTTTTTTTGGGTATCCCTCCTGGCTACCCAGTAAGCTATTATTAATTATCTGCTGCTTATCCTACTCCTGGCTATACAGGAACCAGAGAAGCCCCGAGAACCATTCCAAGGTGTGGGAAGAGCTTTAGGCAACAGCAGCAGCAGCTCTGCTCCCTTGGATACAAGTCTTCCTTCAGATTCATTAATGACTGCTCCGTTGCCAGCAACAGGATTAGTTGTAGATTCTTCATCACCAACAACATCAATTCAGCTAAGGTTAGCAGATGGCACGCGCATGGTTTCACGCTTCAACTTGAACCATACCATCAGAGATCTACGATCCTTCATTGATGCATCAAGACCAGTAGGAGGAAGAGATTATCAATTGCAGACAATGGGGTTCCCTCCCAAACCTCTCACTGACCTGGATCAGACAATAGAGGAGGTGGGCATAGCTAATTCTGTAGTTATCCAGAAATACTAATTTTGTTGTTTGTAGAATTTGAATTACCCGACTTTAGTTTCATCATATCTGTTCTAGAGATTGTTAATTCCATTATATTTGGAATTCAAATCATATTACAGCAACTTCAATTCTGATTTCTGTAAAGGATTCTTGAATTTGAGGACAAGGTAGATTTCGCTCCTGACGAAGTAAAGAACCGTGGAAAATGTGTTCTAATCATGTGGTAACAAGAAGTGATTTAATTTAAATATAAAAAAAAGAGGCAAGGAGAAGTGGCTAGCAACTGGAGCAGGTCAGCCCTTTAATTGAAATAGTCTTTATAATTTGCTAGTGGACTTTTTTCTTTGGAAGTTGATAGTCAATTGATTAAAAGACCCACAAAGAGGGAATACAAGCAACAAGGAATGTACCTTGATCAGACTAACGATTGCAGACCTTCTAAAGAGCACAAAGTCTGAACTAAAGAAACAAAGACCTGATTTGTGTATGCGCCATGTGATGTGATCTGTTAACCTAGCATTAGGCATGTAGTTTGGTAAGTGGTCTCTAATAAATGAGAATCCTCTCAAGTTACAATGCCATTGGTTGTTCTGGATGATCTTTCTAGCATTCTTAGTATGTGTCTAAGACCTTGTGCGTAATGGACTTCGTCGGAGTTTAGTAGTTATGAAATTTTCTCTCAAATTCCAGAAACTGGAGGCTTTTTAGTGTTGAGAGTGAATCCATCTCATTCTTATGACTCCCTATCACTGAACAACTTCCATATTCTCTTGATAATGAGCATTTTGTTCATTACTTGTACCCTTGTAAGTGACGGACCTCCTTGCTTAGGGATAAATTTCAGGCCATATCACCTTAGAGTTCTTGTTCGTCCTCGCATCATCAAATAAGTTCTTTATGATCTTCTCAAATGATTTTACCAAGTTTTTGGGAAGCATGATATGTGAGCTCTAATAGTTGTGCATGATATTGAGAATTGTGCTAACTAATTGCAATCTCCTTACCTAAGATATAAGCTTATTCTGCTAATAACCAATTCTTTTATTAGTCACATTAAAGAGTGTAAGCAATCTCTATAAGTTCGTCTACTTATGGTGATTGGAATGCCCAAATACTTTTAATGCAAAATGGAATGATTAAGGAGATGGAATAGAAAGGAGATGAGAAGAGAAAATTTTGCCCTATATACATGTCCCTCTCCCCTTTCGTCTACTCCCCTCATGAATTTTCTAGTCTTAGATACACCTTTCAACCCATTGGACCATCTGTTACAATCTTATTGGACCATGTGTTACAATTCTATTGAATCATATGTTATAATTCTATTGGTCACATATGCTTTAATCTTATTGGTCACACATGCTTTAATTATATTGGTCACATATGCTTTAATCCAATTGGTCCTTGAGTTAACTTTAGGAAAATTACATATTGGTCCTTCTTCTTCCTTTAATTCCCATATTGGTATATAATCTCATCAATTAATTTTATTCTCATCCATATTTAACATCTAAGTTTGTATGTTGATGCCAAAATGAACAATTTATCTATTTACCTATATCTTTTACATTAAGTACCCTTATGTCTCTTACTATATTATGTTCAATTCTTAATGTACTATAGACATGTTATAATATATCCAGGGTATATGTTGGGGCCTTATAAATATTAATGAGAAATTAAGAGAGACAAAGCTTAAGTGGTTTTGACATATTAAGAAGAGACATTTTAAAGCCCCAATGAGTAAATACGAAAAGATTGTACTTAGAAATTGTAAAAGAAAATAAGGAAGGCCTAAGAAGAACTACGAGGAGGTTATCAAAATAATATGGCTCTATTAGAACTTACCGAGGACGTGACCTTCAATAGAAAATTTTGACGTACTAAGATACGAGTAAAAGATCTTGTATAGAAAGGTATTTCTTTTTCTATTAAGTCTTTTAAACTTTTTCTTTCGAGTCTTATTTCTTGTATTTAGGCTAAACATTTAATATGTAGTACTTCTTTCTTAATTATTTAGCATAAACATTTCCTTACTTAATCTAAGTATTTTCTTGTAATGACTTATTTTATTTATTTATTTATTTGTCTACTTTTTTGTTTGTGTATTTATTTACTTATTTTATCTTTTATTTTTATTTTATATTTATTGCATTATTTGTTTTATTACTTATTTTTATATTTTCTTCTACATATTTATTTAGTTATTCTTAATATCTTTTATGTCTATTTTATTTTTTATTTTTATTTTTAAGTATTAGTTTATTATGTTAATTTATTTTTATTTTTTACGTGAATCTATCATAAATAATCTCTTTATAAATTAAGGGTAAAACTGTGTATTTTTATATTTTCTAAAACCTTGAGACCTGTTTAGTTGAATGTTAATTAATGGAACATAACAGAACAGAATGAAACGAAAAGGAACAGTTTATAATGGAACGGAATGTAATATAGTGAAAAGTTATTTGGAAGGGATGGAAGGGTTCATAATGTAACGTAGTGAAACATTGTTTGGAAGATGGATGGAATAGAATGGAATGTATAATAAATGACTATTATACCTCTGATATTAAAATGGTTGTTGTAAGAGATTTAACGCTATGATTTTAAAACAGAAATTTTGTTCAATTAAAAAGTCACGCACAACTGTGACAAATAATTTTTTATATTTTCTATTTTAAAATAATAAAAGTTTTATTATTTTACTATTAATTATATACAATTTATTATTAATTATATAATAATAATATTATTAATTATTTAATAAATTTTATTCTATTATATGTGATTTACATTTTAAAATTATTTATTTATATTTTTATTGATATAGAAATATATACAAACAATTAAAGAATAATTTTTATATATTTTCTATTTTCATTAATAAAAATTTATTATTTTATTATTAATTATATACAATTTTTATTAATAATATAAAAATATTATTATTAGGGTAAGGAGAAATAATATAAAAATATTATTAATTATAACCAAGGGGGTTAGAGTTAGAAGAAATAATTGGTATTAAGAAAAATTATTGAGGGTATATTAGGTAGTATGTATTTATTAGTTTACATTCTATCATAAACCCTCCAAATCAGAGGTTTCTTATTTTCACTGTTTAGGATGGGATGGAACGTAACATGAAACCCTCCGCTTCCATCTCATTCCGTTTTATTCCATTATGAAACCCTCAACCAAGCGATGGAAGTGAGTTACGATTTGCGACGTTTGAAAAATGTCACAAAATCTCAAAAAACTCCACAGAATACAATTTGCAACGTTTTAAAAAAACGTTACAAAAACGTCGCGGAATGTGATGTAAGCAAAAGATTTCTGCGATGTTTCTAATAAAACGTCAAGGAAAATACAGATATTCTACGACGTTTCAAAAAACGTCACTGAAAGATTGGTCTTTCTGCGACGTTTTTTGGAACGTCACGGAAAGTCATATTCCGCGACGTTTTTTGGAACGTCACAGAAAGTCACATTCCGCGACGTTTTTTGACATTCCACAACATCTTCTGTGATGTTTATACAAAAACGTCACAGATAGTATTATTTTTTAATTATTATTTTTCCATTTTTGAAAATCATTTGAATTTAATAATTTTTAATTTTAATAATTATTTTTTAAATTACAAATTTTTTAAATCTTATTTGTTTAATAACTATTCAATATTATTTATGAATTTTATTTATTTAATAACTTGTCAATTTTTTTAGTATATCATTGAAAAAAGCAACGTACAGTATGTATATTGTATATACATCACAACCCTTAATAATTTTGATTGGACAAAAATTCATGTACATCAAGAGATACATATAAACTAATTCAAATTTGAAATGACTTTTTATATTAACTTTAAAATTCTCTTAAAATCTGCATACAACAATGAAGAGAAAATAACAAAGGTTTAATTGCATAATAAGAATTTATTCATCATCATCGTCGGTGGACTCTTCCAAAATAATATCACATTCATACTCACTACTGCTTGTCTCTAAGTCCTTCAAATCGTCATTCAAACGTTGCTCGAAATTTAATAAAACATTATTTATTATATCAAATGCAATATCATTTCGATCTAAAAATTCAAAGGAACATTCCTCGACTTCCATTAGAACTTCATCAGACTCCTCAACATCATTTGAAAGGGTCGGCGAATCGATCCTTGCCTCTAAATAAGCTGGGCATCATACTAAAGCCACTAAAATTACTAAACCTCTCGTCAACCAGACCCTAAAGCATACATTTCTTGGTGGATGTGAAGCGTGAAAAGTTGAAAAATGTGCTTTTTTATGTAAAGTGTGAAAATTCATAAAGAAGTAAAGAACTAGAAAAAAATTTGTAAACAGTACATTTGTTGATAGATGTGAAATGCGAAAAGTTGTAAACTATGCTTTTTTATTTGAAGTGTGAAAATTGAAAAGTAGTTATTTTTAATTAATTTTTAATAAAATATATTTTTATTAATAAAAATTGTGCAGTATTATTTTTATTAAAAATTAATTTGAATTATAAAATAAAGTTATAAATTTAGGACT
>JAOQMS010000009.1:4982299-4993612 GCA_027563885.1 Erythroxylum longipes | reverse complement strand
ACATACCAAAATACCACCCGCTCTAACACTACAACCACGTGTTTTTGGATGTACAGTGTATGTCCATATACCCAAAATCAACCAAACCAAACTCGATCCCTGTGCAGTAAAATGTCTGTTTGTCAGTTACGGTGTCCATCAAAAAGGATATCGCTGCTTTGATCCTATCACAAGCCGTATGTACACCACTATGGATTGTGATTTTCTTGAAACCGAATACTACTTTAGCACCCAACCCAACGATCAGGGGGAGACTTCTATAGATGATCCTCTGAGTTGGCTACTTAACCCAATCACCCTTAATTCCTCAAGTCCAGTCTTGCCTGAAACTGTTCCAACAGAGTTAGTAAGCGGTGCCACTGAGTCTACTTCTGAAAGCACAGGACAATCGTCCATTGCGCATGACAGAGTCGCAGTGGTTCTACCGTCTAATATACCTGAGATTAGTGATTCTGATCAGGAACTTAATTCAGATTCTGTTGTTGAGATCACTAACAATGCGGTTCCAGAAGAACCAGCCACTGAAGGATATGTACTCCCTCCGAGAAGAAACAGAGGAGTTCCACCGAGGAGATACGAACCAGAATATAAACCTCGAAACACAAGATATCCAGTGGCAAATCTAGTCAGGGGGAGTCTGGCTAAATCTGCATAGATGTATGAGGATTCATTGATGTCTACTAGCATTCCTCGCACAGTAGAAGAAGCACAAAAAAGCCCAGAATTGAGAAATGCAATGCAGATTGAGATGGATGCATTGGAGAAAAACCACACATGGGAAAAGTGCAGGATACCACAAGGAAAGAGACCAGTAGGGTGCAGATGGATCTTCACTATAAAACACAAAGCTGATGGAATTGTGGAGAGGTACAAAGCTCAATTGGTAGCTAAGGGATATACACAGACGTATGGTATTGACTATTCTGAAACTTTTTCCCCAGTGGCTAAGATAGATACAATCCGAGTTTTGTTCTCAGTAGCTGCAAACCATGATTGGCCATTACATTAGTTTGACGTGAAAAATGCATTCCTACATGGTGATCTAAAAGAAGAGGTCTATATGGAGGCTCCTCTAGGTTTCTCTCAAGGTTTCAGAGATGGTGAAGGGTGCAGATTAAAAAGGGCGTTGTATGGTTTAAAACAATCTCCTAGAGCGTGGTTTGGGAGGTTCACAACGGCTATGAAAAAATATGGGTATCGCCAGAGCAACGCAGATCACACTCTATTTCTCAAGAGACGAGGTGAGTTAATAACTGGCCTTATCATATATGTAGATGACATGATCATAACTGGCAATGACAGGGAAGAAATCTCAGCCTTGAAAGACAGACTCTTTAAAGAGTTTGAAATGAAAGATTTGGGGAGACTGAAATACTTCTTGGGAATTGATGTCCTGAGATCAAAAAGAGGGATCTTCATCTCACAGAGGAAGTATATACTGGATCTACTTGCAGAAGCAGGATTAATGGATTGCAAACCAGTAGACATCCCGATGATGATCAATCATGGACTCCACATTACTGAAGGAGCTGAACTAGCTGATTGTGGACAGTATCAACGATTAGTAGGAAAGCTTATATATTTGTCACATACTAGGCCTGACATTGCCTATGCAGTAGGTGTAATCAGCCAGTTCATGCATAAGCCACAAGTGGATCACATGGAGGCAGCACTTCGGATTGTAAGATACCTAAAGAACACTCCAGGCAAAGGAGTACTATTTCAGAAGAATGGTCACTTGGAGATTAAGGCACACACGGATGCTGACTGGGCGGGAAACAAAGTTGATCGGAGATCGACATCTGGATATTTTACCCTTTTTGGCGGAAATTTAGTCACCTGGAAGAGTAAGAAGCAGAAAATTGTAGCACTCTCTAATGCTAAAGCAGAATTTCGGGGAATTGCTCGAGGACTAGCCGAAGTTCTCTGGTTAAGGAAGTTGTTAACAGAAATCGACTTTCCCCCGAAGGAAACTTGTGAGTTAATGTGTGACAACAAGGCGGTGATCAGCATCTCAGAAAACCCGGTGCAGCATGACCGCACAAAACATGTGGAGGTGGATAGGCATTTCATCAAAGAGAAGCTTGAAGAAAACATTATATGTCTTACATTTGTGAGGTCCGAGGAGCAGTTGGCAGACATACTCACTAAGCCAGTTCCAGCTACCGCATTCAGTGAAGTATTGAGCAAGTTGAGCGTTGGAGATCCCACAACTCAACTTGAGGGGGAGTGTGAGAACATGAGAAACATGTAACGGAATGCAAGAAAGGAAAGTTTTGACTGTAATGCTAAGATTAGGGCATAGAATCAGGAACCGAATCAATCACCATCAATGGTGATTGATTCTAATTTACTCTTATTCATCCTATAAAAGATTGTACCATTAAAAATGAAAAGTATCAATGAAAATACAAAATCTATCCTATTCTAAGTAGAAGTGTGTTACGTCCGTTTCATTCTAAATCCTCCAACCAATCAGACCCCTTAAATATTAGTGAGACATTCACTATTCACTGTGATGTTATTATTGTTATTAGTATCGTAGAATTAAGTTTACATTTTGTTACCATTAATTGTTTACTCGAGCTGCTCGTATGAATTAAACCAAATTGATTTTGATTACTCGTACCACGTAGCATTTCCTTTTGACGGAATGAGTAATACAGATGTAGGAGGCGGACAGCCCATTCGCAGGGATGGGTAGATCGGTAATAGCGGCAGCCTAGAGCGTTAATGACGAGCGCGAACTAAGGAGAAAGCGAAATTGCAAAAACGCTTCACATTCGCAGTTCCATGCACACTGGTCCTAACAAAATAAAAAGGGTACGCGAACTCGTGTCGTGTGTCCAACAAACCTTGATTCTTTTTTTTTTTTTTTGGTGTCTACTCTCTTTTTCTTAAATATTGAAGAACCGGGTTTATTTACAAATTGCTTTGCTTACTTTTATTTGTTCAACTGGGATTTAGTTGACTTGAGACTGTCGAAGCAATGCTTGTTATTTTGATATATGCATGTGGTTTCATCCCAAATATGCACGCCTTTTCCTACGATTAGATTAAGATTACTTGTGATTGTCATGCTTTGTGCTTGTGATGATCAGCAAATGGCTGGAGTGCTGCCGAGAATCGTGAGGAATTTAAAAGATGAAGTTGTTTTGCGCTTGCCTACTTTACCCAGTAGGTATTTATCTGTTGGTAGCAGACCATTAGTAGATAAGGCTGTTGAAGATGGGGAACTACGTGTGTTTGTGGTTGCTGGAGAGGTTTCGGGCGACACTATTGGGTCTCGTCTTATGGCCTCCTTGAAAAAGCTCTGCCCTGTTCCTGTTCGCTTTTCAGGTGTTGGGGGGTAAACAGCTGTCTCTGCACTTAAAACATTTGAAAATTTCCCCATTATAGTTAATGATTTTCAGAGGATGAGTATGAAGCCAAGTGGTAGGCACCCCCTTCTAGGTGGCAAGAGGTCCTGGGTTCAACTTTACAACCCCTGCTCTAAGGGCATAGTGCTCTTCTAGGAAACATAAAAATGGTTTAATATAGTAAGTTAATCTCTAGAAGTAGAGTGCATGTAAACAGGTAAAGATCATGATCTAATGCTTGCTCTTTTTGCTGATAATATATTGGTAAAACGCCTTCATCTGTTCTTTCTTTCTTCTGAATTTTATGTGCTCTACAGATTTGAGTATCGTTATGAGTACAAGTGATTGCTGTTTCTACTTAATTTGCAGAAGTTTTACGAATATGTGGATCTAGAATATGCTCTCTTTAAAATTATATTTTTATGCGAATAAGGTCAATGATGGCTAAGGAAGGATTGGAATCTCTTTTTCCTATTGAAGATATTGCTGTGATGGGAATATGGGAACTGTTACCCCATTTGAATAATTTTAGGGTGAGTATATAGGGTGAATTATCATACTTTCTTCAATGAATCAAGTCTAACTAAACATTATCTTTTAAATGTCAGGTTAAGTTGAAAAAATCAATTGAGTGTGTCTTTTGTTTTCAACCTCATGTTGTTGTGACAGTGGATTCCAAGGGTTTTTCTTTTCGTCTTCTGAAGCAGTTACGAGGTAATGTGAACCGCCCTCTTTGTATTACCATCTCTACTTGCATATCACTTATGCATAAGTCTACTGGTAGGAAAACTGGAGAAATGGTTTTTGCAGCTAGATGCAATCAACAAGGAAAGAATTACCCAGTACACTACCATTATGTGGCACCTTCATTCTGGGCATGGAAAGGTGGGGAAGCGAGACTTAGAGGCCTTGCGAATTTTGTGGATCATATTTTCTGTATACTTCCAAATGAGGACACAGTTTGTAAATCAAATGGGGTGGATGCATCCTTTGTCGGCCACCCCATTTTAGAAGATGTTTTGGAGTTGAACTCGGTATGTATTTGTCTTTTAATACCTTTTGGTAATTGATTAGTAGTTTTTGTATATTTGATCTACAGATGCATACCTAAGAAAGATTTAATCTTCAAGCTTATGTGAGTTTGTTTTTATAAAAGATTTGGTTGCTCTAGAAAACTTTTTTGGTATATTTGTTGGATATAAGAAGTAATCATTCAAAATTTAACCAATCTAATGCCCATTAATGTACGAATCATATTTGAAATTGACTGCCACCTTGTCTGGGAGAAATTGTAGCAAGGACTATATGTTCAATCTAGTGATCAATCATCTAGTGGATTTTATGTACTTACAACAGGCTAGGCATGCACTCCACCTCCATGGGGAATCCTAGAGAATAAGAAGTGTTAAAATCAACATTGAAACTTTTTTTTTATTGTAGAGTAATTTACAGATAAACCCAAGCCCTTTAATTGGCATGCCTTTTTCTTAATTTTTCTTTTCGTGGTTTGTATCTTTTCTTTACAGTACCAGTATGCATAGTTACATACTCTTTGAAATTACTCAGTTCTTTGTGTTTTTCGTTGATGCTAATACTTTATTGTGTATTAACCCATTTGTGTATCATATTTAGGGAAGGCAGCCACATGAATGGAGGATACAGACGGATTGTGAATATTTTAGAAGTAAATATGCAGTGCCTTCAGGTAATGTGAAATGTGAGGCATAGTTTGATTTCCTGTGATAAGTATAAATATGTTTATCAATCAGACAATGCTTAATGTTATAGTTATACTAATGAGTACTTAAGGAGCTTGATTAATTGGAACAATCACCCTAGATCTCAGTGGTCAAACTTCTTATGTCTTAAATCTTTATTCTATGTAGAAAAGAGCTCTTTGGTGAATACATTATGTATTGACACTCAAGTTTGCATTTGGTAGATGCCACAGTCATATCGTTGCTCCCTGGAAGCCGATTACAAGAAGTTAGCCGGATGCTTTCCATTTTTACCAAGACTATAGAACTGATAAGAGAATCCTTCCCCAAATTGTTGACAATCATTCACGTGGCTCCCAATCAGCACGTGGAGAACTATATAAATGAAGTCACTCAAAAGTGGCCTGGGCCAATAGTATTGATTCCAGGAGGAAATCTACATCTTAAATACTGTGCATTCAGTGTAAGTCTCCTATTTATTTTTATCTGTAGTGAACGTTCATATATTTAAATAAAAAAAAAGGTTTATAGCTGTTTATGAATGAAATTCCTAGAGAGTGCTAACTTTATCCAATTCAGTGTTTCCCAGTTCCTGTAAATCCCATTCTGAAGATGCAAAAGAGGATAAAATAACTTTGTTGGACGTTTAATGGCTTTACCAGATCGCTTTGGTGTAGTTAATTGCCATTGATTGTACCTGATTTCCCTTTCATGTAGAATTCAGCTGTAGCAGATACTATAAATAAGTACCTTATATTTTCCCATTTTTCTATTTTGTCTCCCCTACCTCCCAGGAGTCTGTACGTGGGCACATATGTCTGACGGAACTAAACTGCTATATTGTTTCCTGTTTTGATTGTGATCTTAAATTAGGCATTGTTTATGAGAACCATGCTAACTGAGTACCAAATGCAAAGCTTCTCATTTACCATTCCTAGTGTGTAGATTTGGAAAACATGAGCTAGATAGTTGTAAACTTCATTGTTGTTACTGGATTGAACTCAATGCCTTGCAGGCCAGCAAGGTGGCGTTATGTACTTCAGGAACAGTGGCTGTGGAATTGCAGCTTGCACGCTTACCCTGTGTAGTTGCTTATCGAGCCCATCTTTTGACTGAATGGATAATTAAGTATAAAGCAAAGATACCCTACATGTCTCTTCCCAATATACTCATGGATTCAGCTATAATTCCCGAAGCTCTTTTCCAAGGATGCACAGCCACGAATCTATCTTCTATACTTATGTAAGATCTGCTTGCCACTGAAGTTGTGATTTTTCTTCCTATTTCCAGTATGTGATTAACAGGGTGTGAAAGAAAAGCAAAAATTCCAGTATTTCTGGTTCATTGAATGCTAACTTGGTAATTGCATGAGCTCAATTTAACGATTTCCTTGTTTACTTTTCTGACTTGAGATTTATGCTCCACTGCAGGGAACTAATGAATAACAAGGCACTCCAAGAAGAACAGATTGCTAGTGCTGAAAAGGTAATGAGACTACTGACTCCTTCTAAACAAGTTATGAACTACTTGGAAGAGCAGGATGGGAAGTGGAATTCTGCAACTTTCACTCCAAGCATGATAGCCGCGTCTACTATGCTATGCTATGTAAAAAACTGAATGGTTCGGAAAACGACTTTTTTTTTTTTTGGCTTGAGTAGTCGTGGGTCTAGGTGAAACACACTCTACAAGGCATTTTGTAAATTTTGGAGGTGTTTAATTTTAGTTAGGTTTTCAGTCTATGGAAGAAAATGAAGAATCCTGATTGTCTTATATGTATGCCGTTGGTCACCTAAGACGTTAGGCACTCACATGTATCAATTGCTTGTTACATATAAAATGGAACCCTTTTGATATGGCAACGGATTCCTCGAGCATATCCAGCATTTCATTGGATAATTATTTTGAAATGGTTGGAAACTGTTACCAGGCGACACACTCTATTTTACTTGTTCTATTCATGAATGTACAAATTAGGCAGAGCTTTTAGTGTAGTTTAGTTTCCTAATTCTTCATTTGGCCTCGTTATATCCCAATTTATCCCCTTTCCCATTATGTACTTGTTTTCTGTTATGCCAAAAAGAAAAAAAAAACTCTTGAAAGTAATCTTGAATTCTAGTAAAATTAACCGATATTGTAACATATGGTTAAATTCTAGTAAAAGGAACTCTAATTTTGAAAATATATTAAATCAATTATGTTATTTTAAAGATAATTGGTTGTAAACATTGGTTTTTTGAGATTTGAATCCCTTGTTTGGGTTTAGAAAGATGGAATACGTATATCTGGAGTAGACTGAAAACCTGCTAATAATAGTTCAATGCGAGAAATGAGATCCATGCGAGTCTCACTCTCAAGTCAGGGCAAAGGGATGCCACATCAGGCTATTCAACCTGCATGGATTTAGACTATGCGAAATTCTCGGCTTACTTGTCACTTGCCTGGAGACCAGCTCCTTGAGGCCACAATCACACAACTCCTTATTAATAGTAAATCTACCATGACAGCATTCTTTATATCACAACACCCGAGCCCCAAAAGAACTATAACAAAACACCCACTGCCTCAAGCTACGTACATCAACTATGATCAGAGACTAATTAGCTATAGCACCTTCTCCAACTTCAAAGAACACCGTCAACAATGGCAATGTCAAAAGGGTTTATCAAAATTTGCCTCATTGCACTTTTGGTTTGCCCGCTCTTCATAAGGGTAACGTCTGCTGCTTGTGGTGATATAGGTGATCCCAATAACCCCCAGAGTTGCAAAGCCCAAGATGATGACGACGATGATTTTGATGATACATACAAGGTTGTCAATAGAGTCTCCATTCCAGCGCCAAATTCATCACCTGCGCAAGATTCCGAATCAATTACAGTTGCAGACTCAGACTCAGACCCAGATGTTGACAGTATAGAAACGGAGATGTATGTAATGGGACACTAGTGATGAGTTGCTCATACCTACAACTGTCGTTTTTAACCTTCTCCTCTTTTGTCGCTTCGGTTCTCTCAGCTTTTGTTGATCTGTTTTCTTGTTTTTAGGCCTACCCTCCCCTTTTGCCGTTGCTTTAGTATTTGATTGAGGTAGGTAGAATTTTAAGATCCCATGAAATTTCCAGAAGAAAAAAGGAATGGACTTGACTATATCATTCAATTCATTCGTTCTAAAATAATTTTAGTTGCCATTTTATTGCTATCCTTTTTTTCAGTGATGAATAATTAGTCCGAAAAGAAGACTCATTTTCATATTAAATAAATCGTACCATCTTTGAACAGATCCGTCACCATTACAAAGGGAAGTTAAGCTTTCACAACCCAGTGGATTTACTTAAACTATTACAGAGGGAAGTTAATCTTTCACAACCAAGTGGATTCACTTAACTAGCACACGGTATCTGCTCCCCTCACCCTTCTGTTGCGAGTTGATTTGAGTTATCCCTTCATAATTGAATTGCTGTCCATTGAGCTTAGATAGGTAGAACCCGTTTCGCATTTTCAGTCTTCTTCTCTCATTCCGTATTGTTCGTTTCTCTCTCTCTTCTGAAGTAGCCTTTCATGAGCTAAACAATAAGAAACTGTACTATAAAGCATTTCTAAAACAGCAACTTCCGGTGAGAGCTCCATTTAGGATTATAAAGTATTTCTAAAATTTGAAAATCTAGTTAAGTTTAGTTTTACTTCTATTTTGATGTTTTCTTGTGTCCAAAATTTTTGACAACCGTACAAAAATAGTTTTTAATTTTGCTTCTATCTTTTTTTAAATGAAAAGAAACTTTATTAAATAACTTTACAAGAGTAATTAAAAAATAAGGGATATGAATATGTAGGTAAATACTAGGACCTTAGTTAACGGAAAGTGACAAACTATCCAACAAGATGTATAGCATAATCTCTACTAACGTAGTGCATTGTAACACTACTCAAAATAATTAGACCTATAATTATAGTAATGATAAGTCTAAGTTGATCCTACATAAAGTATTTGGTTAGCTTTTGTTATGAAAATAAACGGTGCTTAGGTTATAGAAGTTTTGGTTTTCAAACAAGAAAATAAAATGAAACTAAACTAACAAAAGCAAATTAAATCAAACAACATGAAAATTAGAAAAGTGATGGATATGCTAAAGACCTGATCATCAGTTCAATCTCGGCCTATACACAATTAAATATACTTTATAGAATTGTTATTCTCATATTTCTCCTAACAACTATGAATCGTAGGTTAAAGATAATTCTATTAACCTCGATTTTTCCTTAGGTTGTGTTTAATTAAGAGAAGCTTGTTAATTAAACCCAGCTATCAAACAACATAAAATAAGCTTTCTAGATTTAACTAGACAGCTGCATTACGATTTAGGAAAATAGATTAGTCAAGGTAACAATCATGTACGCTCGAGTCATTTAACCTAAGTTACGCTATCCCTAATGATTTGCTATCAATCAGAAACACAACAATTACATATTATATCCCTGATGATTTGATATCATTAGTCGCCATAAACAAATCTCAACATAACAATTACGAATTATATTGAAGATTCTAGCAATAGGTTTGTAATAAAACAATCAAATGAACGAATTAAGATCATCTTTAAACAAAACCCAAATAATAAACATAGAATAACATATTCAATTCCAAAGAGAGAGAGAATAAAATACACATGAAGAGATGCCTAAAATGTGTCTTCGACTTCGATATCCCCTACGAATCGGAGCAAGGAAGATTAGCCCTCCATGGCCTCCATGGGTCTCCAAAATTGCAAGCTTCTATCGCCCATCTTGTTTCCCGAACAATTAATAAACATTTTAGCAGTCACAACATTTCATTTATAATAAAAACTAGGATTTAGGATAGTTGTTTAAAACTCATGATCGTGCATGGTTGAGTCACAACCTTGGATGGCCTCCTTGAGAGCTTACGACCATGACCTATTGTTGCATGAGTGTAACTTAGTGAGTCACGCCCACGCATGTTGAGTCATAGGCATGACAATGGTGGTCACGCCTATGACAAAATTGTCATGGTCGTGAGAGATGAGTCACGACCATTACAATTTGATGCATGGCTGTGAGTCTTGCATCTTCATTCTTTTTGGCATTTTCTTATCTCCTCTTGCTTTAATCCTTCTTCTTCTTGTTCTATGAAGACAGGTGACTGTAAACCTCATGAAAACGGCTCAAATATTTTTCTTTTGACTCACTTTAGCTTTTTTGCTTTCAATTTGTACCTAAAACCAAATATGAATTAAAGTGAATGTCTTAAGCATTTCATAGCATTAATCACTAAGTGTTATAGAATAAATGTATAATCAATTAAGCATATATCAATTTCCCTCACACTTAGCTTTTGACCATCCTCGAGCAAAACATTAAAATCAAAGTCTCAAACCCTAAAATACTTACTCATTTTCCATATTTCCCAAGAATAGATAGCCATAAGTAAAGAGCAACAACTTCCAAAACCGTAGCAAGATCTCAACATTCAACGCTTCTACCCATGATCAATCAAGAATCATTACCTTTAGAACCTAAGCAATCTAGAGGTAGACTTGGACAAAATATATTTAAATAAGATAAATTCATAGGTACACTCAAACATTATTTATGATCAAGACGTTCCATAACTTTGCATATCGCTTTATTTCTCCACCACTAAGATTCACATGCATAATTATGAATTAAATGACTTTTTAAAGCTGTAATGTAGGTAAAGGAAAGATGAGATGTATTTCAGTAGTGTAGTATAAAAGCCAACAACGCTAGTAAGACAAGAAAAACACTCAATATACCATCAAGCACAAAAACTAACATTTACTAACAATTGTGTACATCAACTATGATGAATGAAAAAACTATGTTTTATAGCTCCCATTCAAGTTCTCACACCACAAACCATATGAAGCATAACAAATTAGAAATGATCACTTATAAAAATTGATGATAACAATACATTGAAACTACAAGAAGTGAACCTTCCAAAATAACATCTACCTTATATGTAACATATACAAATCACCCATTCAATACAACTTTAGGAGGAGAAACTAATAATGAATAACTTTTCAAAAACAATTGTATTTCCTTCTAGATACTTTGATTTAAACATTATCTTTTATTTTCTTTTCTTTTTCTTTCTCTTTTTCTTTTTCTTTTTCTTTTTATTTAAGAATGGATAGAAGCTACATCAATCTTAGAATCCGTTAACAAGACATAAAATGACATTTTAACGATTATAAC
>JAOQMS010000009.1:4939424-4962832 GCA_027563885.1 Erythroxylum longipes | reverse complement strand
TTTGTTTCTCATAAGGATTGATATTAAATGGGAGCAAGTATCATGCCTTTATGCTTATAAAGAGACCTATAATGATTATGAGTTTGTTTCATACCATTTTAGTGAGAAAGAGGCCTATATGAATGAGAAGGAGGTTGTAATAATGGTTTTGCATGATAATGATTTTTGCATAATAATGGTTATGAACCTGCAAAAATTAATACGTTGTCCTTGTCCATATGTGATATTGCAAAAAATAGTTATGAAGAAATTGAGGTTAATTGTTCTTTTTCAAGTAGAGATCGAGGCTTCAATGGCTTAAGCAGTATTATAAGTTGTAGGATATGAAAACATTAATAGGTAATTGTTTATTGCCTTTCTTGTAGGCTTTGTTCTATATTGAAGAGCATCGATAATTGTCCAACCTCATTCGTCTTCTTTGTAGTTTGCGATTGTTCGTCCATTAAGGTAAGTCGTTCAACTAAGTAATGTCTACAATATGATTGGTTTTGTGTTGTTCTTTGCAATTTTACCTCTAAGAATCATTGATAAGTTTTTAGTTTGGGGTTTAATAGTGTAAGTATCTATGTTTAGGAAGTTGTTAAAATTGAAACATAAATACTTAAACTTCAATGTGATTAATTCAAACTTAGTATTAACATGAGAAATTCATGTAATTGACATAAGTATTAACATGAGAAATTCACGTAATTGACATGACAATTCTTTTCATAATAAACCCCTAGGTAGTATATAGGATGAAAACCCGTAATGCAGCTCCCATGAGGTTTATCGGTGAAAAATTCCACAAACCTAGGGGTCATAGTGAGAACTTGCGTTCTCGATTCACAATTGTCAACAAGACCAGGTACCATAATGTTTGTTTAAAATCAAACTTTGGAAATGAACTTGTAGGTGATTAATTGAAACATAAAGACTTGAACTTCAATATGATTAATTCAAATTTAATATTAATATAAAAATTCACGTAATTGACATGACAACTCTTTGCATAATAAACTCCTAGGATGATATATAGGCTAGAAATCTGTGATCCAACTCCCATAAGGCTTATCGATGAAAAATTCCATAAACTTAGGAGTCATAGCAAGAACTGGCTTTCTTGATTCACAAGTGTAAACAATGTCATTTACTATCGTGCTTATTTAAAATCAAACTGTGGAAATGAACTTGTAGGTGATTAAAAATTCACATAATTAACATGAAAATTCTTTGCATAATAAACTCCTAGGATGGTATATAGGCTAGAAACTTGTAATTTAGCTCCCATGAGGCTTATCTTTCCTCACAAATTCTTCTATGAAGTAGTAAGGTTCTTGCGACTTAGAATGTGGTGATTTTACAATCACTAAGGTTAAATTGGTTGTGATTAAGTTCTCTAATTTTTAAATCATTTGGTGGGATAGGTTGGTTTCATTTTGGAGGGGAAATAGTCATACACCTGTAAAAATAGGAAATGAAGGATCTAAAGATCTGTAAAGTAAAGATTAAATGTTCTGTATGATTAATATGGATACTATCATAATGATTATTATATCTAACTATGAAATAAGTTTTTTAAATAACAGTTTTTTAGAAATGAGCAATATTGATAGATCTCGGATGTGTAGACGATTAACATACGGTGGTTTCATAATCTCGGATGTGTAGAGCAATATTAATAAATCGTTGCCTCCTGAACATATAATGGTTGATAGTTTCTACAATATGAAGAAACTTATTAAGGGTCTTGGTTTTCCAGTTGAAAAAATTGATTGTTGCAAATTGGGATGTATGTTGTTTTAAAGAGATGATGTGGAATTACAAGAGTGCAAATTTTGTGGTCAATCTAGGTTTAAACCTAGAAAGTGTTATATGAAACAGAAATTATTTCCCGCTAACTCCGAGACTTCAAAGACTATATGCCTCTGATGTTATGGCATCTCACATGAGATATGAGATGACGTATGAACATGAACAGGAAGATGGACTTGCATGGAAACATTTTAATAACACCCATTCTGAGTTTGTAGCTGAAAGTTGAAATGTTAGGCTGTGATTATCGACAGATGGATCCCAACCTTTTGGTCAATCTGACCAACAATATTCATTATGGCCAATCATAATTACTCCTTATAATTTGCCTCCAAGAATGTGTATGAATGAGGCCTATATATTATTAATGGTGATTGTGCTAAGGCCTACGAATCCAAAGTATAAAATTGATGTATTCTTACAACCATTGGTATTTGAATTGAATAATCTTTAGGAATTTGGTGTAGAGACATTCTCTTAAACAAAATTTTTTATTAATAGTAGCTTTGATGTGGACTATTAGTGATTTCCCTGCTATGCTATATTGTCTGGATAGAGCACAACAGGGAAATTGCTTGTCCTTACTGTGGTAATGATCCTAATGGTTTTATCTTCCTAGCGGGGCCAAAACATCTTGGTTTGATAACCACAAGAAATTTCTTCCTCCAAATCATCCATTTAGAGTTAAAAACAAAAGTTTATTAAGAATAGGATGGCACAAACACCTCCTCCCCCTCGCAAAGCTGGTAAAGGGATATTGCAGAAGATTGATGAATTAGGGTTACTGAAAATTACAGAACTTGAAGCCGAAGAAATTAATAGAAGCACTAGTAAAAACTTTGGTCGAAGAAAACAAAGAATCTTTTAGAATTTTCCATATTAGAAAACTAATTTGATACATCATAATCTAGATGTGATGCATATTGAAATTTTTTTTTGACAATTTATTCAACACCATAATGAAGGGAGGACAAAGGACGATGCAAAATTACTAGCTAATTTAAAACATTTTTGTAAAAGAAATGAGTTAGATAAAGATCTTCGCACCAGTAAATATCCAAAAGCATGTTACACTTTGGATAAAAAATAAAAGGAAATTTTGTGTGGATGGTTGAGAAGTCTAAAGTTTCCTTATGGTTATGTTTCAAACTTGGCAAGGTTTGTGGACATGAGGAAGTATTAATTATTTGGAATGAAAAGTCATGATTGTCTTGTGTTTATGCAAAGGCTAATTCCAATTGCATTTCAAGAGTTGCTATCGAATAAGGTTTGGGAAGCTATAACATAATTAAGTTTGTTTTTCAAAAGCTTAAAATCATCTAAAATAAAGTTGGCTAAAATGGAAAAACTAGAAAGGGAAATTCCAGTTATCTTGTGCAAATTAGAAGGGATTTTCCCTCCAAGCTTTTTTACTGTATGGAGCATCTACCGTTACATTTCGCACACGAGGCTAAACTTACTGGTCCAGTTCAATATCAATGGATGTATCAATTTAAGAGCTAATTATAGTTAATATTTAAAAAATATATAGCATGTTTGAATCACATAATTGTAAAAACCTTATTTGTAATGTAGGTTTTTGCATCACTTAAAGAAAAATGTAAAAAACAAGACTAGAGTTGAAGGTTTGATATGTAATACTTATTTAGTAAAGGAAGTAACTTGTCCATTTTCACATATCCAGGACGAACATATAGATGTTCAACGAGAATAACGTTAACAGAAGAAGAAATAAAGGCTTCCCATGGTTACATTTTATTGAATTGTCAAGAGGTTCAACCTTTCATAAAGTAAGTTTAAGTTGATTTTGAAATTGATTATTTAAGTTTTCAAAGTTAGTGTTTTTCACAACCAAATTACATAATAATGCTTTTATATTATACGAGGAATGGTTATGCGAGCTTGCCCGAAACAACATAGGATGATATCAATAAAGAAGTTGGAACACACTTTCCTCAATGGTTTGAGAAATATGTAAGTAATCACATAATTGTAATAATTGAACTGGTTGAATTATCATATCAAAGAGTTTAAATGATAGTATACTATTCAATATGATTTTTTTTGGTGTAGGCCTCAAAGTATCCAATAGGGAACAAGTTCATATGTGATCTTATGAAAGGACCTTTACGAATTGTTAAATCGTATTTGATGTATTTTGTTAATGGATACAAATTTCATACAGAATATTATGGTAATAACATGGCAACAGTAAACAGTAGAGTTTGGATATAGAAAGAAGTGATGGATTACTATGGTAAAATTATTAAGATACTTGAAATTGAGTACTCTGTATTTCCAATGAAACGGAGAGTGATATTTAAGTGTGATTGGTTTAATCCAACTCCTAATGGTGGAACAAAAGTGCACAATCGATACAATCTAGCTTAAATCAACTAGTAAAGAAGATTTAGACAATTTAAACCTTTCGTGTTGGCAATGCAAGCGATCCAGATATATTATGTCTCTTTTCCCAGCTTACGACAAGATAAGTTAGATTGGTTGACAGTTTGCAAAGTAAAACCTCAAGGTGTTTTTGAATTACATGGAAAAGGAGAAAATAAAAGAATTGAAAGTGAAGCGTTTCAGGAAGATATTTATGAAATAAATGCATATGTAACATATGACCAGAATGAACTTTTGAATGATCCAAATAATAAATATATTGAAATTTCATTTAGAGAGGATGAGGAGGGCAAGAAATTTGAAGAGGAACTTGAGTTTTATTCTAATTCTTCAGAAAAAAAAAGATGATGATTTTGATTTTGATTTTGATTTACAATTAAATGATGACAGCGATTAATTTGTGTTTGTAATAGAACATTATATGAATAAATCTATTATTACTTCAACATTATAATGTTATTTGTGTTTAATTTATATTGTTATATTATTGGAATATTCAATAAAATGTGAATTTTAAGTTAAAAATATGCCAAAAAGAGATAACAGGATTTGTTACGCTCAAGGTTCAGGTTACCACATTTTTCAGGTGAAACATCAAATTCTATAGATGCTACAAAATCAGGTATTGTACGTCCATCTACTGCACATCCAGATGAGGCATCATTTCCTGACTTACAGTCCCTGTACAGTCACCTTTTGTACCTGTTGCTACATCATCCAGCAATCTTGCTACATCATCCACCACCCCTACATCAACAGAGATATTAGGGGTAAATGTTGCGGATAACACCATAGGTTTATACTTAAGTTATATGTTTTAACTTGAAAATGATCTAAAAATGCTTATATATTAGGTTGGTTCCGTCAGGAACGTACTCCAGAAATATCTCATCCAAATTTAAGGAGAGGATAACCTTGAGGGTTTTATATGGAATAATGTCTCTCAGGCGACAAAAGATTTTTATTATCAGGAGTTTGAGGTACAAAAAATATATTCTTTAATTTTTTATTTTATCTAATTTTATATATTAATTAGATAAATATTGTCGTTTATAAGTACTTATTGCATGTTTTTCTTTTCTACAGAAATAATTTTTTTAGGATTTTCAATTTGAAGATGTAATTTATAATATATGGGAGAGGCAAGCTCGTACACGTGATAGAGACTTCCTTGGTTTGATATACAACAATAGTATATGACCACCATATATATCTGAAGAAATTTAGAGTTGTTGGCAGTAATATTGGGCATCACCTGAGACACTATCCATTTTAAAGTGCAATTTTGCCAATAGACGTGGAGGATTGGACGGAGAGAGTTTACCCGTACACACTGGAGGATCTTTGACCGACCAGGAGCATGCACTTGTACTTTGATATATGAAATTTGATTTTAATGTAATTTGATATAGAAAATTTAGAATAAAAATACATTTGTATTATATAGAATAATAATGTTATCAATGTTTGGTACCATTAATGGATGTGTTGTTGAGTTAATTTTTTTGTATAACAAGAGGTAAATATCATAAAAATAAAGGAAACTCTGCCAAAATTTTTATAAATTGTAGTTCACTTATAACAATTTATTCTGATGCGGGAAAACTCTCTAGACAGGAAGCCTACATCATGTCAGGTTTTTTTGCACACTCACACTAAGAAGCATGATGGTGTGAACTTTGTCAACACCAAATGCAGACAACTTTATGTATATAAGACAAAATACAGGAAAGCATTGAACGACAATCTCAAAACTCTGAAACTATTTATGAGAGTCAAGCATATCTTGATGCAGTGGGCGGTAGGGACTGCCGTGGAAGGATATTCATCTTAGGTTCATTTGCAACCACATGCTATTCGCAATCTTCCATATCCTCTACAACTAGACCTAGTAGGAGGTCTGCATCAAATGGGAGAGTCGTTCAGCTTGAAAACACAGGAAAGAGGTTGATGAAGTGCATAACTCAACTCCGTAATGAGGTGGATAAGTTGAAGGGGAGGGACAGGACCTCGTCGCAGCAGTTAGAGCATCTACCTTCACCACCTGCATAGATTCTAGATAACTGAATGTATTTGATAGTTTGCTACTCTTAATTTTTTATATGAATTCTTAATTTACAGTTATTTTCAAGATACCTATTCATGTACATTGTAATTTTTACTATATTACCAATCAGAATAATGTTTACTTTATATTTATCAATCAATATTATATTATTTATAGAAATTAAATTTACAAAAAATCAAAACATTATCAATAGAAAATTCAGGTAGGAAGTGAGAAATGGTGGTTGAAATTTATCATAGCTATATTTCCCGACGAAATTATAATATAATGTCGGTAAAAATTTTGCGACGGATAATGTTTTCCATGGGTAAATTTAGTGACAGAATATTATATGTCTGTTGGTAAATTTAGCAATGGACATACAATTTATCATCGGTAAATTCACCTACAGAATATTAGAAATCTGTCGCAAATTTAGTGACGGAATATTGTAAATTTGTCAGTGAATTTATACCAAATTTTACCGAGAGAAATACAAATTTTTGTCACTAAATTTACCGATAGATATATAACATTCCGTCGCTAATTTTACTAACAGATTCTTTATTTTTATTGCTAAAATTTACCTATCGCCGTTTCTCCGATTAACCGACAGATTTACAATACTCCATCTTTAAATTTCCCAACAGATTCCCTATTTCCATCGGTAAAATTTACCTATGGTTATTTCTTTGACGACTCTTTCAGTCGACAATTTCTGTTGACAAATTTATTTCCCAATGAAAAATCTTTATTCTCCATCGGTAATTTCCATCACTAAAACCTATTTTTCTTACAGTGCATTAGCTCTTAGTGTAATAAGGGAGACTCTTCAATGAAGCCATCCCAGAAGGAAGACGAGACATACAACTAGGAAACATGAAGCTAAGCAAAGCACATAGTTAGCTTGTATGGAGTGGATAGGTAATAAAGAAGAAAACACAAGCTCATCAAGAAAAAAAGGATGGCAAAGAGATGCAAAATAGGGAGTGAACAAAAGGCTACTATGCATGAAGGACACGTGGATCATAAGTATTAACTCACTTATAAGGATTTGGAGAGATTACCTTATGTGAAATTGTAACTGGCATTACAATGGTGTCTAACATCATATATAGTTAAGACTTTGAATATTTTGACATATTCTATGGCAATGAATTATTATTTAAATTTTAAAAAAAAAATGCAATATGCCTTAAGTTCAAATGATCATGTAAAGATTGAGTTTGTAATTCATTTAAATGACCAAGATAAGATTAAAAGAAAGGATACAATGATTTGTTTAAATCTTAATATGCATAATTCCCTTCATTCATGGTTCTTCACTTATTCTCTTGAAACTTTGCACATGTTCTCCACTTTGCCCATTTTGTTCATTCTTTGATTGCTCATTTATTCAATTGACTCATTTACTTATCTTATCCTTCTATTGAACTTCATCATTCGCATATTTAATGATTCCACTACAATAAAACTACCAATGTCACCAAAAGTTAATTTATTACTAATAATACATTTTACTATTATCAAAACTATAGGTTAAGACCATACTTGGTCAATAATTTCCAGTTAGACACCCGTTTTCTTAGTAGTTTTATTTACACATGGTAGATAACATGGAAAATTTTTCATAATTGAAAATGTGTTATTAATGTATTGTTAACTTTAACAACATTCTAGTTAATTTAATCTTTAAATTTTATTTATATATTTTAAATTATCTACTTAATCAAACACATCTATGTTACTTTAGGGGACAATGTCTTTGATATTGTTTTACGTTTATTTGAATCAAATATATTGTCTTGGTTATTTTAAGAAATTTCAAATAACTATGGTTTAATAAATTACATTCCTTTTTACTAATTCCACAATTCATTCTTTTCTAATAGGTGGACTAGGCAGGGTTTCTGTCAATACCAATTTGTCATACACGTCCAAGCCACAAGAGTCACTCAACAGCCCAAAAAAATAAAGAGGTCTATATGAGTTTGGCCCAATAGTCTGTCGATGTTTCATAATATGTACCGTTTGTGTTTTTCTTAACTTCTTTTATATTTGGTCTTAGGTCCTTATAAAAAAAATAAACTCAAACCTAATTTAGACTCTTAGTTCTTAAGAATCTAGATCAAACGTGACATTTTCAACCAACTAGGCTCTTAAGTACTTATTATAAGCTCAAATTCATATAAAGCTTAATTTCTCTTTTTAAAGTCGGGTTTCATTTAAAAATCAAAAGGTAAGACTCATAAATTTAATTACACCTGTAAACTTATTATAAATAAATTTATGTCTCTTCTACTTTATTTGAATTTGGACACTAATGCTTAAAAGGTTCCGTTTGGTAATATGTAAGAAAGGAATCAAAATAAAAAAGTAAAAATGAGAATAAAAATGGGAAATCGAAATAGTAATGAAATTATTGGTTATATTAGATGAAACAAAGTTTAACGCTTATATAAGAAAATTTTTACTCGTATTTAGTTATTATATGATTTATTTTGTAAATAATTAATTAAAATATTTTGTATTTTTATAAATAATTAATAATTTTTATTGATTTATAAAATTTTAATTTAAAATAATTATAAATAAAAGTGTCAATAAAAATAAAATAATTGTTAAAAATTAATATAAAAGATCCTAATATATAATTTTGATGATAATATTATGATAAAAATCAATGTCCTGAAAATATTCTAATAATATTTTGATAATAACTTGATAATATTATAATAATATCTTTTTATATGTTATTCCTAATATTTTATTTTAGCTTTATACCTACACTCCTTTTAGGATTAAAAGTTAAAGATTATTTAGAAATATATTTAATTTTATCATTCTCTATTTTATCCATTTCTATTTTTGTTTTTAGTTTTTAGTTTTTGTTTTCAAATTCAATAAAAAAAATATTTTTTTGAGTTTTCAGTTTCTGTTTTTAGTTTTGGTTTCTTCCGATTTTCAAAAATTATGGAAATCATAAAAATTGTTTTTTTTTTCCTGTTTCTGTTTTTTTTCATAATCTGATTTACTATCATTTAAATATATATTATTTAATTATTTAATTATTAATAAAAATTATGAATAATTTAATTCAAGATTATATATTTAATAAATTAAAATTAATTATCAATAAAAATTATGAATAATTTAATTTTTATAATTAAATTATATGTAATTAAATTTTAATAATTATTAATAAATATAATTAAATTTAAAATATATAAATATTCAAATAAAATTTGATTTAATAATTAAAATATATTTCAAATTAATATTAATTTATAATAAAATTTTAATTTTTAAATTATTTATTTTATTAAAATAACATAACTTTATTAATAATTTGTTAATAAATATTATAAGAGATTAAATAAATTTATTTAATTAAAAATAATTTATCTCTAATTTTTATCTAATATGTAATTATTATCAGTAATAAAAATATAACTACATTAATATTAACAACCAAACAAGTTTTTATTTTTATTTGAAAGAAAAACAGAAACAAAAAACTGAAAACTAAAACTGAAAACTACAACAAAAAAATAGAAGTAGAATCAAACGGCCCCTAAAAATCAATTGATTTATTGTTTGAGATTGCTTATGAGTAGATTTGAAGTTCAAAATTTGTAGTGGAAAATTTGGTGTGAATATATAAGTGTTTTAAACTTTTACAGGAATTTTGTAAATTTTGAGAATATCAAAATATAGACATTATGCTGTCAAAATTTTTAATAAACCAATTAAAAACACCTCCGCTATTTATATTTATTAATGTTAAGTTAAAGCTTTTCGATAAAAAAGACAATAGATTTAGCTCCACGGAAATTTTCCAACTGGATTAAATATCGATTAGAGGGCCACTGTAAAATACCAAATAGGCAGCCTAATCATTTTAAGATAGAGGCCTGTTAATGACAGTTTAAAAATTATTACTTGCTCATGAAGCATTATTCTTGTAAACCAGTAGCTGTATAAATTTCGGTGCTGCGCTGCTTATACTCATGAAGCCTTATTCTTATAAACTGGTAGCTACATAAATTTCGGTGCTGTGCTGCTGATACAGAGACAAGAGTTGAGACACAATGTCATCGTTTGAATGCTATACATTTGGTGATTGTTTGATGTTAAGATGTTGACAGTGTGGCCGTTATGTTACTTGCATGGTGGCTAGCCATTCATTCATTGTGCTCAGGTGAAAGTAGTGTCGCCTTCTTAGGGATGGTCGAGTTGGTGAAGTAGAAGAGTATAGAGCTAGAAGTCCTATGTTCAAATCCTTCTATTTATACTTTTTTAATCGAGCTTATCATACAAGACTTATTTAGTGCAGAGTACTTAATTGACATAATTTGTAAATAATTGCCTCAATCTAAAAATTTATCTAGCACTTATTCAAATAATAGTGACTGTAGACTCTAAAAAAAAAAAGAGAAAGCGGTGTCGCTTGGCCTCTTTTGCAACTTTGGTGACTTAACAGCAACTGCCAGAAGAATCACAGTGTTTAAAAGCTGTTCAAGCCAGTGAATCGTGAAATTAAGGCAATTAGGAGCTACTTATGGGATTTTATGTTTCGTTTCTGTATTTCCTTTTTTGAGTATTAATATATGTGGTTATATTCTTAATACTAACTAAATAAAATATTAAAATTTTTATTTCTATTTCCTTTTTTCGGTATTAATGTATATGTGGTTATAATATATTCTTATTACTGGCTAAATCTAGTATTAAAAACATTTTTGTTTTAATATTTCACTTATAATTAGTAAATACCACCATGTTCTCATTTTTATTTAAAATTAATTACATAAATAATAATTTTTAGTTTTGTTATAAAATAATATTTATATTTAAGGATACAAAATTTTTTATTTTTTAAATTCCAAATTTTGTGACTTTTTGGATTTTGAAAAATATAGTTTATATAGATTTTAAAATAATTTAAGATGTAATACATTTATAATAAATTTTTAATTAAAAATTATCTTGAAATATATATTTTATATAAATAAATTTTGTTGTTCATTTTAAGTTCATAAAAAATAAAATTCTAAAAATAATTAAAATAAATGAATAAATAAATTATAACGCTTTTGACATATTATTAGTTTTAGTATTAATTCATAATTTTAACTATTAATAAAGTTAGGTTATGAGAAAAATAGAATTGAAATCACTTTTAACTGCTACATTTTGCCAAATAGATTCCAAATTTCTTCAAACTTGATGTTCGTTGTCAACTATTCTTTGTCCTCTCGTTCCTTCAAAGATTAGAGCACATTAATTTTTCTAAATGAGTCGCTCTCTTCTAGATTCTTTAATACATGATTCATGTTGAATGTCACTTGGTCATCACTAATCTAAATGATGAAGTTCTCTTTATGGACATCTACCTTAGTTTTTTCAATGTTCAAGCATGGTATACCAAGATCTAGGGAATGATAGGGAAGGTAGGGTTGTGTGTTCTTTTCTTCATCCTCTTTCTTCATATCTGGGTCTTCTACAAGATGGAGTTCAACTTGATTTCCCATTGGTTTTTCTTGTTCTTCCCCATTTCTAAGCATGGTAGGCTCATATTGCTTTCGTGGATGTAGTTCCGTATTATTCAGAAAGTCTTCCACACTTCTCTTACAAAATTCATGGGAAAGTTGTCTCACTTGAATCTTCAGATTATGAATAGAAGAGGCATGATTTTCCGTTACTTTATCAAATTGCTCTTCTAGTCTGTTCCATGTCTATTATCTTATCCATGATTTTGTCCAATTTGGAATCCTATGAACTAGACTCATCTTGCTAAAGTTCTAATAGGTCTTGATGTCCCATGTGAGTGCTTACATTGTTAGACTAATAAAAATCTGGGTGGTTTTGCCACCCAGAAGCGTACGTATTCATATAAAGATGATGATTTCTCCAACTACATGGGGGCTCATTAAAATTCGTAAGTGTCCTTTGCTCCCAATAATATACATCCTCCATGATCATTCTTTTTATCTCTTCTTAGTATTTAACTCTTGAGATTTCCTATTGTTATCTAGTGATATCCAAGTTGATGTGTCGTCTACTTTATACCCAATTTTTTTTAACAAAAAAGAAGGTAAAAAAAGCCTTAGACTACAAGAATTAAAGTAATCTTCACCTCCCTATCAACGGCACCAAAAACTTGATTGGGGTTTAGTTGTTTGTAAGTTTTAATTATTAACCCTCGATAATCCGCAAGTGCACAGTTTATTAGCATAGTACTAAAGGTGTCGATCCCACGAGGAGGGAACTAATCTAATCCTAAAATCTAATGCCAGAAACAAATAACAAAAATTCAATATGCAACGAAACTAATACGAGAATTTAATTCAATCAATCAAATTAAGAATCAAACACGAAAATACTATTATTAAGCAATTTGCAGCACACATACGAATCAACCGAAGGAAATTACCAATTGAGAGAAAGTGAATTTTACCTATCCTTAATGCTAACCTAACTGATTATGAATTATTGGATTGTTAGTTCTAGACTATCCTAGGGTTACTCTCTCTCGAGTTATAACCATTAACCCTAAATCATAAACCCTAATCAGGTTATGCAGGTTACAATCTCTTAATTCACAACCTATCCAAAACTTTAATTAGTTCTAAAGTTCTCTACTAAACTATCGAAAACCTATACAAGATTTCTCTTAGCACAACTTATTGATCTGATTTAATTCTGGTTTCTATTAAATCATCTAACTCTCATTAGTCCAATTTAATCAATTTTCATTTGATTCACCCTTTCATTTTATTATCGAATTATGCAATAGCAGAATCAAACCATAATAATATCCAATAAACACATAAACAATCATATTCTCATTAATTCAATAATAAAATTCTGGAGGTGAGTTTAGAACATCCTAAACATTTTAGATCCTATCATCAATTGTTCAATCCAATTCTATACAATAATAAAACTGAAACGAACAGGAATTACAATCTAAAATGGAGGACGGGAGGCAACATCGAGAAACCTCCTGATTTGGGAAGTACTTCGAGTCAGCTTTTTCTCCTCTTCTCTCTTCCTTCTCCTCTTTCTCTATCTCTCGATGATCTCTCTCTAGGGTTTCTCCAAGTGGCTGCCAAAAAGCTCCATTCTCTGCCTCTTTTTATTCTTATTATATCATCTTGTGTTTTGGGTAACTATAGGGTTTTTCCGAGGCCCGAAAGGTTCAAAACATCCCTCAAAACTTGATGTTCGTGAGTGACATAATATTTAAGCTCAAAGACTTGTACTAACCCTTAAAACACATAAAACATAATTAAATCACAAACTAACACACTTTTAGCCTAAACACATACTAAATGATTGAATTAGCGACTAAACACATACCAAACTATGCCCTAAAACATGATACAATCTACACTTATCATCTACACATGGGTTGAGCAATCTTCAAAAAATCTTTAATAAATCGCCAATAGAATCCTGCATGACTAAGAAAAGAGCGAACTTCTCACACAGTCGCAGGGTAAGGTAAAGATCTTATAACATCTATCTTAGCCTTATCAACCTCAATTCCTTTAAAAGAGCCCTGTATAACCCAAAATTATGCCTTGATCAATCAAAAAATGACATTTTTCATAATTTAAAACCAGATTAGTCTCAATGCAACATTAGTCTCCATAAACCGTAAACTCATCCATGAAAACTTCCATACAATCTTCCATAAGATTAAAGAAAATAATTACCATACACTTTTGAAATGTCGCTGGTGTATTACACAACCCAAATGGCATTCTTCGATAGGTAAAGGTGCCGAATGGACACGTGAAAGTTGTTTTCTCCTGGTCCTTTGATGCAACCAAAATCTAATGATAACTTGAATAACCATCTAGATAATAATAGTGAGATTTACCTACAAGTCTTTCAAGCATTTGATCAATAAATGGAAGCGAAAAATGATTTTTTCTAGTAACCGAATTTAGCTTCCTATAATCAATGCAAACTCTCCACCCGTTTTGAACACGAGTGGGTATCAACTCACTATCACCCTGGTTTTCTTTGGAACTACTTAGATCAGACTTACTCAATTGCTATTTAAAATGGGATAAATAATCCCAGCATCAAGAAGCTTTAAGATTTCCTTTTTCACCACTTTTATCATGGGTGGATTTAAATGATGTTGGGGCTGTCCTACCTCTTTGGCTTCATCTTCAATCAAATTTTGGTGCATAAAAATGTTGGGATTAATGCCTTTTAAATAAGTTATTGTCTACCCAAGTAAATCAGTTACTGTCTACCCAATGGCATGTTTGTGTTGTCTTAGCACCTAAATCAGTTGTTCTTCCTACAAAGGAGTGAATTTATTTCAGATAATAACATGTAAAATACCTTGATCACCCAAAAATATGTATTTTAGATGGTTGGACAAATTTTTTAGCTCCAATGTGGGCGGTTGAATCAACGAAGGCAATAATTTGGATTGTTTCGGGATAACTCCATATAAGGTAATTACTTCACCATTTTCTTGGTTTTCTCCAATTTGCAAAACGTGGCTTCAAGTTCGATATTGGGCACCAATATCTCTGTAAGCAATTACCAATGTAATGCATCTCCAATTCAAGAATTGTCTCAAGTTCATCTCTTCCATTTAAAGAAGGTAGAATTTTTTTTCACCCAAGTGTCAATAAAATCCACAAAAACAACGGGTTATTCATCATCCAAAAATTTCATGGCAATGTGTATATTGAATTTGATTAATTCACCATCAAATTCCATAGTCAACGATCCATCATGAACATCATTTTTTGTTCTAGCGGTTTTCAAGAACGGTCTTCCAAATTGGAGTTGAAGAGGATACATCCTCACTACACATCTGCAAAATGTAAAAATCACCTGGAAAAAGCATTTTGTCTACTTGAACTAAAATATCCTCTAACATGCCCTTTGGATAAACATCCAAATGATCCCCTAATTGAATCACTACATTAGTCTCTCTGAGGGGTTTAAAGACTTGTAAACATCATAAGACATGACATTTTAAGACATGTCATTTATTGATGCACCTAAATCTAACATAGCTTTTTCAATTCTTAAATTACCAATTTTACAAGGGATAGTGAGCATACCTTGGTCCTGACATTTAGGTGGTAGCTTTTTCTTCTAAACTATTGCAGATACGTTCTCTCCCAATTTTATTTTCTCATCATTTTCAATTTCTGTTTCGAAGTGTAGAGCTCCTTTGGAAATTTAGCATAATAAGGAATATGCTTATTAGCATCAATCAAAGGAATATTTACCTGTACTTTTATGAAAGTCTTCAATATCTCTTTCTCTTGCTCCTCTTTTTTTATTTTGGTGAATCGACTAGGAAAATGGGGTGACACAACAAATTTCTGCAGATCTAAATTTGTTTTTGCTCCTTGTTCCTTTTCTGGCTGGTTGGGTACTTCTTTTCCTACTTTTTCAATTTCCCTCTTAGAGATTTTTTGAGAAGGTTCCTTCAATTTTTGGCACTTTTCTTAGGATTGATTTCTATTTAAGCAGGAATTTTTCCAGAATTTTGCACCTCTAATTGATTAATGGCTATTACCATTTGACTTAATTGATTTTCAAGATTTTGAATACTAGCTTGAGTATCTTGCTGAAATGTCAAGGTGTTAGTGGCCAAAGATTTAACTATATCTTCTAAAGAGGACTTACCTTCTGAATTGGGTGCCATTTATTGATGTTATCTAGGAACATAGGGTTGCATATATTGCTGGAAATTTGAAATAGCTTGTTGTCCTTGAGAGTTCCCATAACACAGATTTGGATGGTCACGCCAACCCAGATTATAGATGTTTGAGAATGGATCATATTTCCTTTGAGTTTGCCCAACAAATCCTTCCAAGGCATTGACTTGTTCTACACTTTCCTCTTGCAAAATCGCGTGTGCATCAGTAGAGTGTCCCAAAATTAAACATAATCCACACGCCTTTTCTTCTTCTTTCTTTGTGACCATGAGTTGCCGCACTAAAGATGTAACATCGTCTAGTCTCTTCTCTAACGCTGACACATTCACCTCATTCATTTGTTTTGAACTATGGCCAGAACGTATCCTAAATTTTTGTGTATTGGAAGCAATGTTTGCTATCAAATCTCTTGTTGCTGCTAGTGTTTTGTCAACCAAAGCTCCTCCACTTGCAGCATTGATCATACTCATGTCTATCAACAAAAGACCTTCATAGAAATATTGAATCAACAGTTGATTGTTTATTTGGTGATGGGGGCAGCTTGCACACAACTTCTTGAATCTTTCCCAATATTCTTATAATGTCTCACTCGTGTGTTGTTAGATGCCATAAATTTCTTTTCTAATATCGACAGCTCTTGACACTGGAAAATATTTTTCAAAGAATAGTCTCTTCATTTTAGCCCATGTCTGCACATTTTTACTATTGGAGTAATACAACCAATCTTGAGCATAATTTTTTAGAGAATGGGAAGGTTTTTAATTTGATTTGCTCCTCAATCACATTCGTAGGCTTTATGCCCATATAAATCACATCAAATGCTTGTAGGGATCCTCTACCGGTAGTCCTCGAAAAATTGGCAATAAGTGAATCAACCCAGACTTTAATTTAAAGGTATTGTTGTTCCTCAAATTCCAAAAATTGATGCAATGGGGTTGTTGAGCATCCGTGGAGGCAGTTAATTCATGAAGGGTATGATTTGCATCCATCTTTTCTTTCTTTTGCGCTTGTTATCTCTGTTTTGTTTACTTCAGTAACTTCTTGATTGACTTTTCTATATTTGAATCAAATAGCAATTGTGTTGTTTTGTTTACTCATGTAACATACATATACCATCAAGAGTTCCTTAGCAACGGTGCCAAAATTTGGTAATGTTGTCGCCTATAACTAAATTAATACCAACTCTAATGATAATATATGTAGTTAGTGAAGAGTTGAGATCGTTCCCATAAGGAATCTATTAGTAAGTATTTCATGAGTTAAAACTAAAACAAATTGGGGGTGGGGGTTTAAATAACGTGATTATGAGGAATTTAAATTGACAAAAATTAGAAATAAAAAAATCTCAAAAATTAATGAACAAACTTTAGTTTCGGGTCACCTACGTTATCAAACTATTATGGATCATCGATAAAAACTCAAATTAAATCCATTAACAAGTACTCATTGAATGGTATTCTCTCTTAGGATTAAATGAATAGAAACATATATTCTAATAACTCTTATTAGCCTAAAACTTAGATACGATCTTAAATTTAATCAATTAATAGCTTTAAGAACTAAGGGAATCAATGAGCAAGACAATACACATACGATATGTATTTAATCTAGATAAATATCTTTCCTAGAATTTCCAACCCCTAACGTAAAAGATGGTAATCCTATTTGTCACTTTTGATTAGCAAAATTGAACGTCAAATCTTACTAATTTGGTTGTAAATTAAATCAATCAATTCCTAGTTGCGCACCGTAGAGATCAATCAATTAAATCATGAAAAGTAATGCGAAAGACACTTACTATTAGTCAATGAGATAAACTTTATTCAGAAAATCTCACACATACTAGATGATAACATTGGTTTCCTTCAACCAAGAAGAATGATTTAGCTACTCATAACAGTGATGAAACTTAGCAAGAGAATAACAGAACGTTTGGTCTCCATATCTGCCTTTTTTAGAAAAATAAAAAATTCCCTAAAAGAAGACAAGAACGTGAGCGTTCAGTGGTCGGGGGGCGCCATCATCCCTTTTTAAACCATAAATGAGAATAGTGGCATTGATTTCTTTAAAATGTAATGCTCTTAAAGATTGCTTAGTGTTGTTTAAATGTCTAAGAATAAAGCAAGCAATCTCACACCCAATTGCAATTTAAATGGAGATTGGAGTTTGAAAGTAGGATCATCAATATGCCCTACTATGAAGTTGGGAGGAATTAGTCTATAAACCCTAATTGAGAATAGTGGCATTGATTTCTTTAAAATTTAATGCTCTTAAAGACTACTTAGTTTTGTTTAAATGTCTTGCATTGCTTCATCCAATGTTTGAAATGGCATCACCTACATAACCAAGAATACAATCTATGATTCGCGTATAAACTTTACTATAAACCCAAACACACAATTCTTAGAATTTGTCGACTTAAAACTTGAAAAAGGAAATTTCTTTGATCTAATACCTTATTAGTTGGAATAGTCCTATTAAGGTTATTAGCTATAATAGAGCAATCAATAGTGTTAAGGCAAGAGCTCGATTCGCCACTCTATAGACATTCGAAGGATAAGGTTTATATGTATTACTTGGCCTCATTAAGAGGAATTGGCATAGAAATTAGAGTGAGAGGATAAGTAAACTCTCAAAGGTGGTAGCTTTTAGGTTTTTTTTAATCAATTAGGTTACTAGATAATTTTGTATGTATACTGAAGTCATTTTGTATGTATAATGAAGCACAAGCTTTTGGTTATGTTGAAATGCAAAGCTTACGCTCAATCCAAGTCAATTCAGGTCGAGCTTGTTGACTTCTAACCAAGTTGGACCAAACTATTATTGCCTACTTATTTGACCAATTTAAAGACAATGCTAAGGGTAAATTAGCATCGGAAATCTTTGTAAAAAAAGTCACAATATAATTGATAATGCACTTCTAGTTAATTGTTTAAAGCACAATATTTTAAGTGTGAGCCAACTATATGATAAGTTTTTATTGTGATATTTGAGAAAAAAAAATCAGGCATTGCTTATAAAATGAGGAGTAATAGCACATCCATCATAGATATGAGAGAAGAAAACATTTACACTATTGATTTATGTGATATCTCTAACCATGATACAAAGCAGGCGATATATATTTGTGAAGATGTATTGATTTAACATAGAAGAATTGGATATGCACGCATGGAGCTAATAGCCAACCTATCGAGCAACTTGTTGATGAACAATCCAAGTATCAGATTCAAAGAGGACAAGGTGTGTGAAGCTTCTCAAATAAAAAATAAATCTAAAAGCTCATTTAAGAGGGACTAGCCACTGTATCCATTAGTAGTAACTACAGTATAGAGTTTGAGAATGAGTAATTTTAAGCCTTATTGTAAAGATATTATCCTTTACAACTTTAAATTTAAACTAATTTGAAAATAATTAGTAGATCTTAGTGTATAGATCAAAAGACCAAACAATCACAAGCATCAAGTACCATCTGAAAATCAAAAATAGAATAATTAGGAACAAAGATAAATGAATCAACTTGTACAATCCATAAATGAGTATAAATTTTGAGAAAACTTTTGAACCAATGACTAACTATTAAATTGCTTATTATGTTTATATCTTATATGAATTTCAAAGAGTTTCCATTCAAGAAGTTAATGTAAACCGTCGATGAAAAATGATTGCCGATTAAAAGGGAGAGTTATCTAGGCTTGACAAGGTAGGATGCCCATAAGTCATTTGATGGTGGCGGCGGCTGTACCCAGTGGCCTGGTATTCGACTGCATCCAAATACAACAAGATAATCAGAATAATTGATATGACATAGCATAATCGTATGCAATCCCAAAAAAGAAAATCCTAAGCACTTGCTTTTTCACGAATGCATCAGCGGGCGAAAAGAATTCAAGACAAAACGGGGACGATAAAATTAGGTACATGCATTGACTTTGAGACCAGAACAGCTTCTAGCTAGGAGGCAACGGCTAGCTTACCTTCCTCCGGTTCTTATATATGCATCCCACATCCTTCTAACCTCAATTAGTGTGCCCATATCATTGTTGCTACCATGATAGTAGTGGTAGAATTCAACGGGCAAATTTGCCAAAGAATCATAAGCTCCTCCATGGCTTAAAACTTCAGATGCTTTTTCTTCAGAAGGATCGGAGGCCGTACCACAGCTTTTGCTGTCTTTTCTTTCAGCTACCTGGTCTTTAATTTCCTTTGCTTCACTATCATCACGATTTGAATCTCTTACCGTGGACTCAACATTATATTTTGCTTTTCTGGCTCCCTCGACTGTTGCAATGGCATCCTTCGCTGCAGTTGTATGCACTGCAGCCATTGCTTGGCGCTCTTCTTCCTCAACTGCAGCCCGAACTCTCTCAAGAAACTCGTCATCTTGTTCTGGGAGAAAATGCCCTACATAATTAACACCAGAAACCAACTGGTTACAATTTGAAACGAGATGTTATCCAGGACATCACACAACTCTTAGAAAGCACAAAACAAAAGAAAACTATGAGAAAAACTATTGTTAGCTTTAAACAGTACCAGACAAGTAAATTGATCTTTTATTTTGTTTTTCTTGTACTCAAGAGCTATTTCTGTAATTGTGTCTGCTATTATTAAACATCAAATACCTAGTTGAGAAAGTAAGTTCAGTATTAAATTCCATATTTAATATGAGTTGGTCAGATGCCGCAAGAGTGGATGAATGCTGGAATCAGCAATTGTGATAAGTGTGACCATGCTGCAAACATGGAGCATTAGGAGAAGTTTACAACTATGAGAATACACATCGACTGAAGAGCATAAGATAAGACAGTAATTACACCTTGTTTTTTCAACTTTTGGATCCTGATTGATCGCAAGTCTTGCAATCTTTCCACAATTAAAACCAGCTCAAGCTGAAACGTGCAACATAGTCTAGTATTAGACAATTGGAGAGGATATAGAGCTCATCTGTTGGCCAGAATCAAAACTAATCACACATTCTTACTAAAATTACACTGGCCCAGATTGTTTTAATTTATTTTTTTACCTCAGACTCTAGTATCTTTTTCTCCTCTTTCGCTTTAAGCTTTGCAATTTCCTTCATCTTTTCTACCTGCAACCATGCTAAGTCAAAATTATTGGCTTGAAGTAAACTTTAGATACAGGTAGATCGATAGGACGACATTTTCATGTGCTGGAAATCTTTCCATTGTAAAGTTCAAAATCAGTTGTTTCTTATCTTAGCAATACGAAAAACTAGTTATTTTAATTACAGGCAATCTTATACAACTAGGGTCTAATTCGTAAATTGTAGAGGGAACAGGAACTCATATTTATGTTATGTCAATCTTTCCTTCTCCTAATCCGAAATGGCAATAGAGAGAAGACCATGACCAAACGAATATGTTAAACAAACAATAAACTGGATGAGAATTACAGCCCTAAAAAAGAGAAGATATCCATGCATCCAATCATTGAACTTTGAAGGCAGTAGTTTTATTAAAGTCATCAGCAAGTTATTCTTCTTGAAATTCTTGATAAAACGAGATGGTCATCAAAGCACATAAACTCATCTGTGTAGCCAATAATGTCAAACAAAGATAAGTGTTATCATAACCCATTAAAGTTTTTTTCACATGCTATAGCCTATCTTTCAAAATTAACATGCACTCATCTAACTCAATACATTGAAATGATAACCCATACCTTCTCTTCAACAAATTAAGCCATACAACATGCAATCAATTAAAAGCACCTTAACCAGTTTCGTCCAAAGTCCACACTTCAGTTTTCTGTTCTAGCATTTAACATGTTTCTGCTTCAAAGAAAGTTCACATATGCTGCTATACCTACCAAAGTAAAAGTTAAATTTATCACATCTTACAACACGTGCACATATCCTGGAATCTCTACAATTAAAAAAAATCAATAAATTGTAAACCTTAATAGAAGGCACATAATTGAGAAAGAAAAAAAAAGTATAAATCAGCAACATCAGAGTTTCTAGCACCTGGTGTATGACAAACAAATCAAATGGTATCTCAACTTGTCTGTTTAACATTTAAAAGAACATAAAAGGTGTACCTTGACTTGTGCAGCATCCTTGGCGATCTCCCTTGCTCTCCATTCATCAGCTTCTCGATTAGTCTGTTCATAACGTTCATTCTCCTATACATCACAACAATAAGATAACTAAACAAAACCACATACTGCAGGCAAAATGCAAGTCCCAATATTCTGCCGAGAAATAAAGAAAATAACCTTCTGGCGTATTTCCGCAACGCGCTTTCTCTTTCTCTTTCTCCAAAGTTTATTCCTTTTACTTTTGCGCATTCTATCACAGAATCTAACAGCCGCCGATTTCTCTTCCCACGGAGTATTTTTATCAGCAAAAACTCTAAAAGGTTCAAGCAGAGCCCTTAGCTTTGACATCAATGAGTTGGCTGCTTCAACAGAAAGTGATTCTTGCGTCTCCCAACTCAATTTCCTATCTTCCAAATTCTTGGAAAAAGCAGATATCATTTTCTTATCTTCCACCGACCCTGGTTCACCTCTCTTTGTCATCAAAACCTCAAGCTCTTTCTGCCTATCAAAACAAGTAATTCAAATTGGACAGAGATAAGGATTAAAAGCAGATAAAAAGCAACACGAAGTAATTGGAGCTTGGAACGGCTTAGCTGTAAATGAATTCCAGTGACTTACATCACTTTAGCAAGAGAAAGAGTCTCATGTAATTCTCTCAGCTGTTCAGCAACGTTTCTGCTATTCCAAAAAGTGCTTGAATACGGCGGATTAGGCGGCAACCACGTATGATGTTGTGCAGCAGGGATCGTCGGAAAGGGAAGTCGATCCATTGCAAGCGACAGGAATAACTTGATCCTTCTCTCTTAGAATTTTTAATAAAAAAAGTTAATTCTTTAGGCCTTTCGTTTGGGCTCTCTGCTTTCACAGTGGATCGAAATCCTTAACTCAAATAACCTTTCGGCCGACCTTGAAATAGGCTTTCTATTACTCCTTCTATAATATATTCATGGCCTGTTTAGTTTAAAGAATGAAAAAGACCAGAAAAAGAATAATTATTTTTAGGAATAGAAAAGATGAGAAATAGAAAAGAATAGGTATTTTTTTGTTTGGCTCAAAGAATGAAATAGATAAAGAATTTCTATGCCAGTGTTTGGTTTGAAAATATAAACTTAGAATGAAAAAGGAATAACTAACAAAAAGACCAAAGTATCCTTATTATTATTATCCTTATTATTATTATTATTATTATTATTATTATTAATTTTTACTTATTATTCTTATTTTTATTAATTTTTATTAGTATTAAATTTATTATTCTTTTTCTTATTAATTATTCTTATTAATAATTTCTACTTATTCTTATTCTTATTCTTATTATTCTTCTTCTTCTTCTTCTTCTTCTTCTTCTTCTTCTTCTTCTTCTTCTTCTTCTTCTTCTTCTTCTTCTT
>JAOQMS010000009.1:4915073-4939324 GCA_027563885.1 Erythroxylum longipes | reverse complement strand
TGAAAGAGGTGCATTTGATGGATCATCTTCCTTCTTTCATCACTAAAACCGAAATTGACATGTCATTTTAGGTTATTAGTCTTTTCATATTGCCATCTTAAAACAAATGAGAAGAGTCTCATTTAATCGCTTCATTATGTTTGATTAAAGAATGAAGTAATACAATGGATGCTCTCCACTTGTTCTTTCTTTTCATGCATAACTGAAATTGACAAGGTGTAAGAGTGGGGTTCTTGCATTTTTTTGGACTCTCTCTCCTTTCTTGCATGTGTTATCCGAAATTTGCATGAGAGGTGTCTCATCTTTGGCTTCTTTCTTTTAAGAAAAATTTCCTCCAAATATTTCTTCTCCTTTCCCACTAAAGGATTTTGTTAACCAAGTTTTCTAAGAAGAACAAGTGGTAGATCGGATTGGTTGAGAATACAACAACGAGGAAAGGATACATTGACAAAGGAAAGGATTCAAAAGCCAGGCTAAAGAAGGAGAGGATAGCATAGCGTAAAGTTCAATTTGTAGCAAAAGGAGTCAGTAATATAATCTTCATCTTGTTCTTATGATAATTATTTTCCGTATACTATATCATGTATGGCTTGGCATGTTGATTTGGTTACCTTGCTTCCGCTGTATTTTGATTTCTAAAAATGTTTTGAAATCTACCATTTTAGCCAAATCTTGCATGTTTTATTTTCCGATCCAACATAATGGGGAGAGTTTTTGTCACGATCGTGACATTGTTTTTGTTTCTGATTTCTACCACATCTTATTTGAAAGTTTATGAATTTGTATGAAAATTTTCAAACACCTAGAAATAAATGAAATGGAACTTATCACATGTGAATTGGGAGACTAAACATTGGAATATAATATTGAGCATAATGCATTCCAAAGAAAATTTACATGTATATAAATGATTTGTATGCATATTCATTACTCATATATGTATAGTATGATTATACAAAGTCTGATTTTGATATCCTTATAATGGTAGTAAGTGATGAAATGAATGTATAAATGCAAATATAGAATTTATAACTTGAAATGCATATCATATGATTTGTTAATATATGAAATTTACAAATGGTTAAAGGAAATGTTATAATTCCTGCTCTATTGTCTTGGTTGTGGATAGATAGGCATCCCTATAGGGTTACAATGTAGCTACTACAGTTTGACACCATTGGTGTCCACAGTTCGATGCCTTCAGGTATCCACAGCTCAATGCCTTAGGGTATCCACAGTCCATACCCACAAAAAATGTGCAGGCCTAACACAGAAAGTAAAGGAAAGAGATATAAATAAGAAATACAGTATGACAATATAAATAATCAGTATATGAATGAGAATTTGCATTTGTATTGAAATTTTGTGTCATTGAGTGTTGAATATCAACGTTTGAGTTTTGAAGGTGAATTTATGGTATAAGAAAAAATATTGAGGCATGTTTGCATTATTTATTTGATTAAGTATGCCATCATTATTTATATTTGTGCGATGTTCATGAACGTATGTGGTTGGTGGATAAATGCTGTGAGTGGTCATCCAAACTAAGTGTTTCCCCACTAAGCTTTCACGCTTAGCACAGGTGTTAATTTGTGTAGGTTCAAGTTATAGGAGTGAGGTACAGGAAACATCTGCAGGGACCAAGGCCAATAGATAGAAGAAAAAGTACTTATGGAAGACGTTTTTGGTTAAAGATGATTGTACATGTAATGGTTAAAGGAAATTGTATGTTTTCTTTTATGTTACCATGTAAACATAAAAATGTTTTACTACTGTTAAGTGATAATGTTAAACATTGGGGAGTTTTGTAACATGTATATGTATAGCATTGAACCAAAATGCATCTCTTGAATGTATGTACAAGAAATTGGTTGCCTTATGTGTGGATGGTTGTAGGTTCCATATAGGGGATGTTCCATTTTGTGGTATCAGAGCCTGGTTTAGGCGGTTTTGACTAATAAGAGTCTAGTAATGTGTGATAGGGTTTGGTGTTATGTTGGCCTAATCCAGATGTCCCTATTTTCTTATAGATAGTAGAGATGGCAAGATCTTATGAAGATGAGGAGTAGTTAGCTGACAGTGTGGTAGGGGGAGATCTGTCAGTTTTGGGTCAAATGAAGTATTGGTACCATCAGTACCTCTAAAGCTTTCACATAACATGCTAAGATTGATGGACAGAGTGACCACACCTAAAGCTCCCATAGAAGCTTTGAGAAAGCATAGGGTAGAAGAATTTGTGGCGTGACTTCAGAAGAATCAAATAAAGCAGAATACTAGTTAGAGCGGACACAGAGGGTTCTGGATGAGATCAGGTGTCCACCCGAAGAAATGGTTACTTATATTGTCTCTCTCTAATAAGGGCTAGCCTATGACTGGTGGAATTTAGTCCTACTTAATCCTCAACTGCCTAACCCTCTGACTTAGGAATTATTTACCCAAGAGTTCAAGAAGAAATATGTCACAAAAGCTTATAAAGCCGCTCAATGGAAGCAGTTCTTGAATTTGAGACAAAGAAACCTATCTGTGGCTGAGTATGAAAAGGAGTTTAGCCGGCACAGTAGGTATGCTCTAGAGCTAGTTCTGTTAGAGGCCTTCCGATGTCGACAATTTGAGGATGGATTAAAGGATTCCATCAAAGAGTATCTAGCGGCGATAACTTCTCTACAATAGGTAAGCTATTATCAACTGGTTAAAGCAACTATCAAAGTAGAGAAACAAGATATAGCCAAGAGAGAAAGGACATAAAGGAGGAGTTTCTATAGAGGTGGCTCATCTTCGGGTAAGAGAACTGGAGACTCGTAGGGTATGCCCCTAGTAGAATCAGTCTATCGCCATACTACCAGAGGAAGATGTCAAAGGTAGTTCATAACAACTAATACTGGTGGAGACTTTTCAATTAGATAAGGAGATGGACCACCAGAGTGCCCACACTATACTAAGAGAAATTAGGGCATATGCAGGTGGTTGATTGGGTTTAGTTTTAAATGTGGGGGTATGGATCATCTGATGGTTAATTGTCCATAAGGCTTGAGACATATTAGAACATCCCAGGTGAGAAAAGGGGCATCCAATGCACCTATGATATCTAGAGAAAGAGGTAGAGGCAGAGGTGGACCAAGCCAATCTAGGGCCATTCTAAGTACAACATCTGAGTTTATTGATCGTCCTACACCATCAGTCGGTCAAACATAGGCATATGCTATGAAGGCTCGTGGAACAGGATGCCCCGTAAGTTATAGCTGATATTTTCTCTCTCTTTAATCTTGATAAAAATGCATTGATATATCCTAATTCCACTCATTCATACATTTGCACTGGGGGAGTGAGTGATAGGATGTTATTAGTAGATTAACTAGCCTATGATATATATGTGACTAGTCTATTGGGCCATAGCGTATATGTGAATAAAGTGTATAGAGATTGCCCTATTATGATCCATAGGAAACAATTTGTCGTTGATCTGATAGAACTACCTTTCTATAAATCTGACTTGATCTTAGGCATGGATTGGCTGTCCAAATACCAAGTTATAGTTGATTGTGGGTTGAAAACAGTTGTGTTTAAAGATTCTGATGGTTTAGAAGCAGTGGTGAATGGCATTCAGCCTAGTATTTTGACTAATCTAATATCAACCATGTAAGCAAAATGACTTCTTAGAAAAGGTTATGAGCCATATTTGGCTTTAATACTTGATTCAAAAAAAGAGAAGGTGAATTTACAAGACTTACCAGTAGTAAATGAGTTTCTTGATGTGTTCCCAGAAGAGTTAAATGGTTTGCCACCTGAGAGGGAGGTAAAATTATCTATTGAAATTGTACCTAGTACTGCTCCTATTTCAAGTCCACCTTATAGAATGGCTCCTATAGAGTTAAAAGAGTTGAAAACTCATTTACAAGAGCTTTTGGACAAGGGTTTTATCCAGCCTAGTGTGTCACCATAGGGAGCGCTAGTCTTTTTCATCAAAAAGAAGGATGACAACCTACGAATGTGTATAGACTATAGACAGTTGAATGAGGTGACTGTAAAGAATAAGTACCTATAGCCCAGAATAGAAGATTTATTTGATTGATTGAAAGGTGCAGCAGTGTTCTCCAAGATTTATTTACGGTCGGGTTATTGCCATCTTTAGGTGAAAGATGTAGATGTTCCAAAGACTGCATTCAGGATATGATATGGCCACTATGAGTTCTTGGTCATGCCTTTCAAACTAACTAATGCACCAACTGCTTTCATGGATTTTATTAATAAAGTGTTTCAACCCTACCTAGACCAATTTGTTGTGATTTTATAGATGATATATTGGTCTATTTAAGGAATAAAGAGGAACATGTTTAACATTTGAGAATTGTGCTCCAGACTTTGAGAGAGAAGCAATTATTTGCCAAATTGAACAAATGTGATTTTTGGCTAAATGAAGTTTCTTTCCTCGGGCATATCTTCTTATTAGAAGGTATTAGGGTAGATCCTAATAAAATTAAGGCAATTTTCAATTAGAAGCCTCCTCGGAATGTGAAAGAAGTAAGAAGTTTTCTTAGTTTAACTGGTTATTATCGACGCTTTGTCAAAGGGTTCTCAATAATTGCTTCTATAATACTAAAGTTACTTAGGAAAGGAACAAAGTTTAAATGGAATGATAGATGCCATGACAATTTTGAGCAGTTAAAGAAGACTCAACGAAGCTCCAGTGTTGACACAGCTAACTCTTAACAAAGAATATGCTGTGTACAGTGATGCTTCTAGGAATGGTCTAGGTTGTGTATTTCTGCAAGATGGGAAAGTGGTGGCTTATGCCTCAAGGCAGTTAAAGCCACATGAACAGAACTACCCTACATATGGTTTGGAATTGACAATGTGGTGTTTTCCTTGAAAATTTGATGGCAATACTTATATAGGAAAAGATGTAGTGTATACACAGACCACAAGAGTTTGAAGTACCTACTCATATGGAAGGAACTAAAATTGAGGCAACGATGTTGACTAGAATTTTTTAAAGACTATGATTGCTTAGCTGACTACCACCAAGGAAAAGCTAATGTGGTCTCAGATGCTTTAAGTAGGAAGTCTATTTCATCACTTTCATTACAGCATAGTAGATGGACATTTGCACCAGATGGAACTTTGATAGCTCAGTTAAAAGTGAGTCCTGACTTAAGACAGATGATAGTATATACACAAAAAGATGATGCCAAGTTGCAACAAATTGTACAAGTGGTGCAAGAAGGGAAACAGATTGATTTTGTAGTGAAAGATGACGTAAGTCTCTACTTTAAGAGTAGATTATGTGTAACAGTAGTAAAGGACTTAAAGAAGAAGTTATTACATGAATCCTACAATACTATGTTCACATGCATCTTGGGGGTAACAAGATGTATAGAGACTTGAAACAATATTATTGGTGGCTAGGAATGAAGCATGATGTAGTGGACTATATGTCCAAGTGTTTGACTTTTCAATAGGTGAAAGTTAAACATCTGTCCTATTGAATCCCATTTCAGTTCCACTATGGAAATGGGATAATATCACCATGGTATTTGTTACATGTGTACACCTTACATAAAGAAAACATGACGCAGTATAGGTTGTAGTGGACAGACTCACCAATGCAGTATATGTCGACCTGATTATTCTATGGATCGATTAACTGAGTTGTATGTGAATGAGATTATTCGGCTACATGTAGTTCCATTTTCAATTATTTCTGACCAAGACCCACAGTTTACATCAAGGTTTTGGAAAAGTTTTAAAGCAACTTTGGCTACTCAACTAAGCTTTAGCACAGCCTTTCACCCACAAACGGATGGGCAATCTGAGAGAGTTACACAGGTGTTGGAAGACATGCTTAGGGCATGTGTTATAGAATTTAAGGGCGGTTGGGATGAATGCATTCCTTTGATGGAATTTGCCTACAATAATGGTTATCAGTCCAGTATAGGCATGGCACCATATGAAACATTATATGGCAAAAAATATAGAACCTTGGTTTGTTGGACATAACTAACTAAGAATAAGATGATTAGCCCTGACATAGTCAAAGACACAGAAGAGAAAGTCAGGGTTATTCAACAAAGATTGAAGACTGCAATTAATAGAAATAAATCATATGCTATTTTGAAGAGGAAAGATAATGAATATGCAGTAAGTGACAGTTTTTTTTTTAAAGTTTCACCGTAGAGAAAGGTGTCAAGATTTAGGAAAAAGGGAAAACTTAGTCTTAGATTTATTGGTCCATATGAAATCCTTGAAAAGATTGGACCAGTGGCATACAGGTTAGCTCTTCTTTTGGAACTATCTAAGATGCATGATGTATTCCATGTCTCAATACTACATAGCAACCAATTGGATGATTCACATATGTTACCTTTATAAGAAAAAAAGATGCAACTACTCATATGATGAAGAGCTAAAAGAAGTTCTAGCTAAAGAAGTGAGACAATTAAGGAATAAGATAATTCCTCTTATAAAGGTGCTCTGGCAACATCACGGCATTAAAGAGGCAACTTGGGAACAAGAATCGATGATGAGAATTCAACACCCTCAGCTATTCAATACAGGTATGAATTTCGAGGACGAAATTCTTTTTAAAGGGGAGAGAAATGTAAGGCCCAAACATATACCCTAAAAATATTATAGCATGTCTCGCATGTATTAAGAAATGAACATAACAAATTAATTAAGTGCATCTAAGTATAGTAAGAGACATAATGGTACTTAACGTAAAAGATTTGGGTAAATGGTTAATTTGTTAATTTCAGCACAAATATACCTCTGTAATTTGACCATATATTGGTCTGTAGACCTCCAAATTGGATAATTCCAATTGTAAATTAATCTAGATACATAGATCTAAACCTTTCTTGAAGGAACCGAAATTTTATTATGCCTCTAAGATTTTTGAATTCTGGCTTGAACTTGAGTTATGGCTGTTATCCTTGTTTTCAAATAGCTTGTAGTGTTTTAGGTATAACTCTTGAAATAATTAACCAAATTTCATTAAATTTATTACATTAAAAAATTAAGACATAGGGGAATGAAATTAATTTATAAGATTGTAGGCCAATGTGGGAAGTAAAGGAAGAAGAAGGGCTAATATGCAAAATTTCTAAAGTTAACACATGGACCAATTGGATTAAGGTATGTGTGACCAATAATAATAAAGCATGTGTGTCTAATAGGAATTAAACATATACGTGAGTCTTGAAAGTTCTAGAATAGGGATATGGAGAGGGGATATGCACAACATTTTAGGGTTCTATGTTCATATTTTTTCCTCTCCATTTCACCTTCTTCATCCCATCATTTTTTATGTAATAAATCAAGCTAATCTTGGGTGGAAATTAAGTTGGTGAGTTAAGCAAAGCCAAAGAGGAAGGGGAGGAAAGGCAATAGAAGACCTACTTTGTCAATTTTGAGGTTTAGGACTACATTTAGTCTAATTTCTATTTGTGTGTATGTTTGAATAGTTATAAAGATTCATTAGGATGTCAAATGGTTGCTGGGATGAGGCTTTGGTGTTATTTTAGTTATCTTGCATGAAATGGGCTGAATATGACAAGAGAGTAACGTGTAGTGAAATTCTATCTAGGGTTTATTTAGGTCAGTCACATTGCCTACAGACCTCTAAATTGTGTGATTTTAGTAGCATATGAAAACTAAGACATAGAGATAAATATCTCTAGAAGGAACTTTGACTCAATTCTAGCTATATGACCTTGGAAATTGAGATCAAAAAAGGTGTCCAGATGCTGCCCCTATGTTGGAGCAGCATTTGATAGTTTGCCTATATCTCTTGATTTAGAAGTACAAATGGTCTGATTGTTAGTGCTATAGAAACTATAGAGATAGATGAAAAAATGTCTAGAAGATCTCGAAATTCAGTTCTGACTTTTTCTATATTTGACATTGTTTTTTTTTCGATTTCTACCGCATCTTATCCTAACCTTTATGAATGTGTATGAAAATTTTCAAACACCTAGAAATAAATGAAATAGGACTTACCACATGTGAATTGGGAGACTGAACATTGGATTATAAGATTGAGCATAATGCATTCCAAAGAAAATTTACATGTACAGAAATGGTTTGTATGTATATTCATTACTCACATGTTTATAGTATGATTATACAAGTCTGATTTTGATACCCTTCTAATGGTGGTAAACCATGAATCGAATGTATAAACGTAAATATAAATTTTATGACTTGAAATGTATATCATATGTTTTGTTAATATATGAATTGTGAAATTTTCAAATGGCTAAAAGAAATGTTATAGTGCCTACTCTATTGTCTTGGTTCTGGATAGATAGGCATGCTTATAGGGTTACAGTGTAACTTATAGTCACTACCAGTGTTCACAGTTTGATACCTTCGAGTATCCACAGTTCAATACCTTCGGGTATCCACAGTTTGATATCTTCAGATATCTACAGAACCCGTTATCCACACCCACAAAAATGTTCAGGCCTAACAAAGAATATAAAGTAAAGAGATATAAATAAGAAATACAGTATGACTGTTGGGTCCCGATTTTCTTAAGATTTATTTTATTAAATTATCAAGCATGAAAATAAATTAGAATTTATGAATTGGAAAATTTTTGGAGTTTAGTATGGTATATTATGAATTGTATATGGTTGCATGAATTAAAAGAAGAAGAAAGAAGTAAAATTAAGTGGAGTAGTTAGTAGGAATTGGTTTTAATAAGGAAGGGTAAAATTGGAAAGTTAAAAATTTTGTGTTAAATTAATAAGAAAAAGAGAAGAAAGAGTCTTGAGAGTTAAGGAAAACAAAAGAAAGAGAGAGTTATGGAAGAGACTAGAAGGAGAGAAGGAGAAAGAAAGGGAAGAAGAAGGAAAGAAAGAAAAAGGGGAAAGAAGAAGAAGGAAAAGTTTAGGTGAGTTTTTAGGTATTCTTTGCCTATTCTTTTTATTTTGATAGATGAAGGAAGTAGAGAAAATAGGTTATATATGATGAAAATGAAGAGAGAGATAGAGAAGAGGAATAAGAGAACTATGTTCTTAGATTTCTTTTATAAACTTAAGTAGATCTTAGTTCTTTGAGTTAGAGAAATCAAGAATAGATCAAGCTTAAGCTCAATCATGGATAGTTAGGTTTAGGGAAAGCTTCTTTTGTGTGTGTTGATTAAATGAAAATATGTGTTTGAAGGGAATCAAGCTAGTCTAAGAGCAAAGAGAAGAGCAAGTTTGATCTTGGAAGTATCAAGTAAAATAGGTGGGTATGTTTATAGTTTTATGATGATGAGAAAAAATATTTGTGTGTATGAATGCTATTAATGTTTATCTTGACTCATTGTGAATGTGGGAAAAACATTCTTTGATTTTATATCATGTTTGTTTGTATAATTGTGTTGCTTTATGATAAGGAAAAATAGAAACTTAAGAAGCATGGAAAATATGATTATAATATGTATGCATCTGGAATCTTAAAGCCTTCTCCCGGCTGCCCGCTTGTGGCATATGAGCTCTGAAAAAAAGGACTCAATTTCATTCATGGTGTAAACTTTGGTTTCACCATTTCATTTTATGGGATTCTCTTGAACCATTTTGTTTATGCATTACATCCTAAATTGTTGGATATGGAAGATGTTTGAATGATATTTTATGGTGATTGAATGAAAAATATAAGCTGAATTGTGTGGTAATGTGTTTCAAATATATCCGAAAGTTTTAAATTTTGAATGTGATATACTAAATTTAGCATGTGGTTTATATACATATATATACTTGAATGTGTGTGGTTCGTTATCACTGGCTATAAACGTATTAGCCACTGAGCTTCCTAGCTCACCCCAGTATTTTTCCACTCCTCAGGTGAAGAAAAAGCAGATCAGTAATAAACTTTGCAAAACTTCGACAGACTCTAAGGATCTTTAACATTTGTAACTTAACTAGTTAGATTGGATCACTTTTGGCACTTTAGAAGCATATTAAGCATAATCATTCATGATTGTATTCTGTACTGTGCTACTGAAGTGGTTTGGATATGAAATTTGAAGTTATGCTAAGACTCTATTTCATTGGAAGTTTATAGTAAAAGTTGCAGAAATTCTCTTATATTTATGTGTAGAATTTTCTTTTTTGTTGCATTGACAATGTGGCATGGGAATAAGCTTTTTGTTTGTATGATGAGTCTTGGATGGAAGTTTTGAAGTAAAATTGTTTATATTGGAAGTCTATATATGGAATTGAATGTTGGATTTGGGTTTTATGGTTGCAGTTACTGGTTTTGCATATATATAGATGTTAATAGCAGATGAATGAAAATAGAGGGTTAAAATGTAGTCTGAAACTTCAAGGCATAAACGCAATGATATAAGCAAAATTAGATAAAAGTGTCTGCATGAAAGTTGTAGATCTTTTTCTTATCTTTCAAACAACATAAAGTTTGTAATTTTTAGATTTCTAAGTTGAAAGTTCTGATGGTTTAAAGGGAGGGAGTGCGACTGGAAAGTTGCGATTCTCTTCTTTTTTTAATTCTTCCCTCACGCCCATACATAAAACCTCACCCTCGTGACTATTTCATTACGTCTCTCGCCCATGAAATAACCCTCACCCCATTACACCTCCCATTGTCACCATGAAGGTCACAAATACTTCTGTTTCATCTGAAGTTTAAACTCTTGACATTGCACCTAAACCATGCAATCCCATACCCCAAACCATTCCAAACCATTTCTATAACTGATTAACCAACATACATTCAAAATTATTTTGAAATTAAGAAGAAAATATTGAATTAAAAGAAACATTTAATTAAGTACAAATAAAACAAATAAGCAGAAATTTAATTGTCTTCTCAAATTCAGTTACAATGAAAATCAACAATATAAAGAAAAATTAAAACAAACCCTCAATTCAATTACAATGAAAGCCAACCAAATTTAAACCCTCAATTCAACAAAAAAACATTAACTAAATGAAAGTTCAGAATTTAATAGTTTCTTCTCCAATCATCAAACATGTTCTTAGCTAAATCCTCTCTCCATTGACTCCATTCATTACTTGTCTCAACACGATCAACAAATTCAAGGAAATGTGCATCTTCCCCAATTGATATATCCTCAGCTTCAAAAGGAGTAAGCTTTACTGGATCATAAGTCATATGCAACCTAATAAAGTTGTGCAGAAGGCAACATCCAAGAATTATGTGCACATGAGTGGTTGCTGGATAAAAAGATGGATTTTTTAGGATTTTCCATCTTTTTTCAGTAAACCAAATGCACGTTCAATTACATTTCTGGTAGATGAGTGTCTCTTATTATAGAGCTCTTTTGGGTTCCTAGGTGCCCTTCCATATTTTGCCCACTCTTGAATATGGTATCTTGTGCCTCTAAAAGGTGCAAGAAAGCCAGGACCATTGGTATAGCCTGCATCTACTAAGTAGTAATTTCCTATAAATAAATGACATTATTGCTATTCTTGTTTTAATCAAACCTTTAAAAAAATTAACAAAATTATGAAAATTCTTATCTTACATACCCCTTGGTACTTGAAGTCTATTAGGACAAGTAACAGCATCATGTAGAACCCTTGAATCAGATGCTGACCTATCCAACAAGAACATAAACAAAGTTTAAGTTCTTATCACACACTCCTAACACATTAGTGCATATTTTCCCTCTCTTACCTCTGTATCTGGGTTTGTCTACATAGGGAACTATTATTTGTACATAGGTCCCTTCTAAAGAACCAAGGCAACCCTTTTAACAAAATTCCAACAATAAAAAGTTCTATTTTAGTATTTAAAAAAGTGAAATTAGACAATTTATTGTAGCTAATTAAATTTACTAACCTTAAACCATTTCCCTCTATTTTCTATGCAATCCTCAAGAATTGGTATGGGCTTGACGTACAACAGATGTTGAAGCTTTAGTACAGCCTTCAACACACTATAGAAGACCCTACTTATTGTTTCTATTGACCTTATAAACCTAACTTGTACTAATCTATTAGATTTATTTTGTGTTAATATTCTTAGGAAGATTAAAACCTTTTCTTCAATAGGCACACGACCATTATTCCTCAACCACCATGGACTTGAAGCATTTCACATAACAATGTAAATGCATTTAAGTCTATCCTTAAATTCTACTGGCTACTCCTATCACCCTTATTCAAAATCGTATCTATATTAGCTTGCCTAGTTGGTACTATCAATGCCCTACTACCTATAGCATTTTCACTCCTTCCCAGTTTTTTTGTGTATACATACAAGCATAGCAACATAACCATTCTCATAAAATCCAATTCCCCATTCCAATGCTCAAACAAAGTTAGACACTTAAATATAGCATCATGATCCTTGTTATCCATTTTTGTAAATAAAAACTGTCTACAAAGATAAAAAAGTATAATGATCATAAACAAACCACAACCAACAATACAAGAATAAACAGTAACTAGAAATTTCATTAGCAAAAACAACAAGAAAAAACCCAACAAACAAAACAATTGATTATTGTTATTGTTTCCTAGGAACAATAAGTAAATGATATAACAATAAAAAAAACTTAAAAAACACCAGGTCTGCACCAACATACTCACTAAAGCAGACATCCAATTGCATGTTAGAGCAAAAAATAGTAATTTTAATAATTTCAACCCAAGCATACAACATTATTAATTTACAAAACATAAGAGGGATTAATTGAAGTACCTCAGCTTTAATGAAAACAGATGCACAAACCGAGTAATATCACCTTCAACCTGAAAAAATTGAATCAAAATTAATAAAATAAGAAATATTCCAAAATAAAAATTAGACAAAACAAAAACACAAATACAAAAATAATCAAAAAATACAAAAAAATACAAAAAAAAACAGAGCATACAAAAATTCAAAACACAAATAAAGAAAGAAACTTAAAGCATCAACTAATGCGCTATGTACTCCTAAAAGACTGCTTGAGTGAAGGCAAAGAGTGGAGAAAAAGGTTGAACAAGAAATGGAAACTTATCTCTAAACTAGCTACAATCAAATCTCAGTTCTTGAGACAATCTAAGTTTTTTTTTCTAATCAAGGTTATCTAACAACAAAATGGCATTTCCTATCATAAGATTTAAGTTTTGACAAATCCTTCTGGTGCAGACTGGCACTCATTAAATAAGTGTTTCAATTTTATACACTAGTTGTATCTTGTTGTCCTTTCCTCATTCCATCTTATCCTTCTCTACCTGTTCGCTTATGTTGGTCATATGCCCTTGAAATAGTTCTGGAAGATTGAGAAACTAATGTTTAATGGCAGACATTGCACTCAATAATGCCCTTTTTCATTGGTTTAACCTCGAAACTACTCATCCTTCCCAAAACTGAACCTAAAAGTAAAAACAAAAAATAGAAAGGGAAAAGACGTACTTCAGTGCATGGCCTTTCCATAATATAAAAATCTATCTTCCAAATATAATTGGAAAAAAACTCCAAAGTTAAACATCCAATCAAAGCATAACAAATTAACTGCACATGAGCATTTATTTTTTTTCCAACTTTCATCGAAGTTCAACATCTCATTACCTATATTTCCATTTCCAAGACAGAGTAATTAAATAAATTCAAATAAGATCTCCAACCATCGGAAAAAAGAAAACTAAATCGACAAACAAGGATATAAAAACCATAACAACATAATAGCAAGATCAGATCCTGCAGTTGTAAGTCTAGACCACTCTCTTTACCAACATAAAACAAAAGTTCAAAATAAACCGAATCTTCCTTCCTATGTAATCAATTTACCGATTTCCTAGTTCTGATAAGCTAAATTGAATCTTCAATTGTTAAAATTAGGGTTTACTGTGAAACTCCCAAAACCTAACATATTATCGAATGTTTCACCCGATTGGCTACATATGCAAAATAAAATTTACTCATTACTGTAATGAGGGTTTTTGTTTCAAATTCTCATCTAAGAGGAAAGGGATCGGGGATGGAGAGCATCACCCTTAAAGATTGGAATTTTAAGCTACCAGAATTAAGATCTGGAATAGACGCTACGCGTATCAGTGCACAAAGTAAAGGAGCCGGTTTTAGAAGAAAGGTTTCACATGGGTTTTTGACTGAAAGCGATAAATGTCAGAGAAAAAACAAAAGGTAAAATCCGTATCATGGAAAAACTAAAAGACAAGAAAGTTGAAAACCTATTTTAGGCCCAAATCTTCCAGATGCATAAGCAATTTTAAAGAGAGAGGTTTTACAAAGGTTTTTGCTTCAATGTAAGAACATATACAAGAAGAATCAAGAAATTCAACTTGAACCTACTAAAAATAGGAGGAAAATGCTACTAAACTACAACCAGTAACCATCCTCACAATTCATCAGAAGTGCTCCAAAATGAGACTAAATTCAGACAAAAATTAGAAAAGATGGCATTTACAACAGTTAAGAAGCTTAGAAAGCTAGCAACTCCTGAACAAAGTCAAAACACGAAAACTACGACAAGACCCTACATTTGATACAATCTGGGGCTTTGGGTGGGGGATTGGTGATGCAAAGGGGAACTGGCAGAGAAAATTAAAGGAAGGAAGCAACAAAACGATAAGAGGCAGAGAAGGGGAGAAAATGAACAGAAAACAATTAAACGAAGAACTCACATTTGACTGTCGAGACAAACCAGAGAGAAGAAGAGAGACGTCCGAGAGAGAAGAACGTGTTTTTCATTGTAAATTAATTAAGTCATTTAACTCTGATGATGCGGCATTGTGGGGGTAGTTTTGTCCAACTTTTATATGCTTTGTTTCTGTGACAGGCACAAGAAATCTTGTGCCACAGTTTTTGAAGGAACAAAAAATTTGTGTTTTCATGATTTGAAGTCAGAACAAAAATGGGTAGTGTTTTGTTATCTGTCTTCACCGACAGAGACATCAACCAAACCCAACATTATGGTATATGAGAAAAATATTGAAGTATGTTTGCGTTATTTATTTTATTAAGTATGCTACCAATATTTATATTTGTTCGATGTTTATGGATGTATGTGCTTGGCAGATAACTGCTATTAGTGGTCATTTAAACTAAGTGTTTCCCCACTAAGCTTTCAAACTTAACACGGGTGTTAATCCATGTAGGTCTAATTTATAGGAGTGAGGTACAGGGAACATCTATAGGGAGCAAGGCCAACCAAATAGAAGAAAATGTACTTATAGAAGGCATTTTTAGTTAAATATGATTGTACATGTAATGGTTAAAGGAAATTGTATGTTTTTTTTCCAGATTACCATGTAAATGTAAAAATGTTTTACTACTGTTAAATGATAATTTTAAGCATTGGGGAGTTTTGTAATGTGTATATTTATAGTATTGAACTGAAATGCATATCGTGAATGTATGCACAGGAAATTGATTGCCTTATGTGTGGACGATTGTAGGTTCCGTATAAGGGATGTTACGTTGGGCACAATAAAAAGTTAGGGTGGAAATTACACTATAGGGGATTATACGTAACAGCCACTCATTGAGACCATGTCTGGTATTACTTAGCTAAAAGTGGAGGATGATAACTTTTATATTAAGATTAACATAATTCAAATGGTTCATTGATTGATGCAATTTGAAGGGATATCGGATGAGGATCTAATCACGCATATTGTAAATTTTTTAGAAATTTGTGGTACATTCAAACTTAATGAAGTTTCAAAGGATCTAATTTAGTTCAGGATATTCCCTTTCACATTAAAGGACAATGCTAAATTAGGGATAAAGTCACTTCCTCCAAGATCCATCACTCTGTGGAATGGTTTGGCTAAAATTTGTTTAGCTAAATGCTTCCCTCTAGCATGCACAACAAAATTTAGGAATGATATTTTCTCCTTCCAATAATTAGATGGTGAGATATTATATGAACTTGGGAGAGATGGAAGGAGATGCTGAGAAAGTTCATCCACGACGACCTTAGCTTGGTTTTTCAGTTGTAAATTTTTTATAATAGAATGAGCTACCTAATCAAATGGTTAATCAATGCATCTTTACTTGGAACTACCACCTTTAAAACTCTTAAGGAATTTTATACCCTAATCAAGAACATGTCTATAAGATATTTCTAAGCAAAATTAGAGAACAAAGCCAAAGAAATGTGGCATGAACAATATTAATATGATGGCAACATTAGAGGAAAAACTATAAGCTTTTAAAAATTGACAAATATGATTCTAATAGTTCATTTACAATAAAGACACCTAGCCATAAGTGTCAATTAATATAAAACCAGAGGAAAATTATTGAACAAGTTTATTTTATAGGATGACCCCTTGTAAAATTAGATAACTTGATATAGGAATTATTTATCTTTTTTTTAATATAGTTCTTAGGTAAGCCCTGTATACGTAGTACCAAAGAAAGGAGGAATGACATTGATACTAAACAAAAAGAATAAGTTAATTCCTATGAGATCCTTCACCATTTAAAGGGGGTATGTTTCCATTATATGAAGATAAATGATGCTACACATAAGGATCACATTCCATTACATTTCATTCACCATAATTCTTAAACAAATTTTAGGAAACATATATTACTATTTCTTGGATGGACTCCATGCTATTTCCATATTCCTAAAGCCCTGGAGAATCAAAAAGAAAATATCCATGTGTATATCAAAATATTGGTTACTTTTATGGATAGTTTACGCTAGCAATATTTAAAGAGTTAGTTGAGGACATCATTTGGGTACTTTCAAATGTTTTTTCCTTTGGTGATCCTTTAGACTTATGTTTATCGAAATTAGAAAGAGTGACGAATATATTGAGATCTATCATAGGATAATGAAACAAGATTTTTACTCTCTCTAGCTCCTACTTCCATTTTAGCCCCATCTACTTGTCTTAAGCCCAAAAGTTTTTCATTTTTAGTTAACCAACCTTTTTTCCTCTTCCTGCCAGTTCTCCTTTCTTAGTTTGTTACCACTAGAGGAAATGACATCTTCTCCCTCGACTTCCTTTACCAACCATTTAGTAACTAACAAGGTTTCCTCTATCTCCTCAAGTCCAAACCTCAATTCAAACTAGTATTACAAAGCCAATATTGCTTCTGAAGAAAAACATGTTGATGATCCTACCAGTAAACTTACTTGGAATAAGTGGTTAGAGATCTTTTAAATTTTGGCAAGCTTCAATATGTTCTAACCTTTCAAGCTACAGATTCAGTTTTTCCTTTTAAGAATATTCTCTACATGCAAGAAAAGAAATGAAAATTTAGCCTATAGGTTTCTTTATAAAATAATGCTTGTATTTCCCCCTTATTTAGCATTATGAAGTCACTAATTAGAAGTGGTATAGTTCAGTTAATTAGTGAAGAAGAATTCTTTGTTAGTTAGTGAAGAAGAATTCTTTGTCTTTAAATTTTCTTCTAAGGAAAAATTAGAGAGAATAATAGAGATGGGTCCTTGGAAAATTTAAGGGAGGTCTCTAATAGTCTAAAAATGGCAACCTCGTCTCTTTTTGGATAAAATAAGGATGCAGACTATACCTATTTAGGTAAACTAACCAACTCTTTTGATAGACCTCTAAGCTTGAATGAAAATAATATAAATCTTAGAGGAAATAAGATTTATAAAATTTTATATTATGGTGGAACTCAACAAAGAACTCCCCAAATTCATTACATTTAAGAAGTTAGATGGAGCAAATATGATATAGGATTCCATACACATTTCTTACCTAAAAAGACCTATAAAGATGGCATAAGTGAAAGTTTAAAAACCTACGGATAATGTGTTAATATTAGGTGATAACTTTACAGCTCCTGAAGGGATAGAGAAGGATGCCTAGAATAACTCTACTTTAACTCAACGTATGTTTCTGCATATAAATCCTAAGGAAGGGAGCATATCTTTAGATATGCCATTTGTTAAAGTGATTGCATTTGCTCTTATAGAGGATAACATCTAAATTGTTAAAGTCTAAGTTGAAAATAATAAAATAACATTAAAGGATAAAAGGCACATTTTTTAATATGAGAAAGAGGACATCACATAGGAATAAAATGAATCCTTAACCTAAAAATTACAAATAAGGTTAATTTGGAGAATATTCCTTCTAGTTATATGCTCAAAGACCTAAAAAGCTCAACTATGGAGAAAGGAAAAGTAGACCTTTATACCATATCTAATAAATTAAATCACACTAATCAAAGCATTGGTATGATTAAATTTGGAAGGAAACCAGAGAAGAAGAGAGTTAGTAGATCTCCTTTCAAATGAATATTTTCACTTAGAAAGTAAGGTATCTTAATAGCTCTGATATACAATATGTCTTAAGAATTTTCTAATATGAAAGAAGCCTTATTTTTTTGGTTTGGTAGAAACCAAAATAGAAAAGGAACACTTCCAAAAGGTTCATTTGTTAGAACATTGAGTGAATAATCTAGAAAAATTGTCACTCCTAATTAGAAAATAAATTAAGAATATTATAGTTAAGAGATGGAGACAAGAATGCAAAATTCTTCTATAATTTCATTTAAGTTAGAAGAAATAAGACTAAGATAGTCTCTTTATAAAATGCTAAAGGAAGAGACATCTATAATCAAGAGTGACTAAAGGATCTTACCTATGAACACTTTAAAAGGCCCCTCGGAACTAAGATGGACATGAATCCTTTACCTTATGATCTAAAAACTTGCTTAACTAACACATTTCCCTATAAATTTGTACTTGATCTGATCAAGGATTTCATTATATATGAAATTAAAGAAATCATGTTCAATCCCCATCTCTTAAATCCCAATGGATTTAATGCATAATTCTTCTAAGAATATGGGAGTTGACAAGTGATAGGGTTATTAACTTAATGAAAAAATCATCGGTAGTGGTTACTTACTCACTAAGTTGAACAAGGCTCACATATGTATTATTCCTAAAATATCCAATCCCTCTAGTTGTATGAATTTATACCCATTCCATATTGAAATATGATGTAAAAAATAATCTCAAAAATTCTTGTAAACGAAATAAAGAAAGTGATGCCATAGATTATAAGTCCTTGCTAAAGTCCATATTTCCTTAGAAGGAGTAATGGAGATAATATAGTAATTGCTTAAGAGCTCTTCAATAATCAAATTGGAGTTGCACTCTAAAGATAAACTTCATTAAGGCATTTGATTCTTTAAATTGGAATTTCTTATTCAACTCTATGCAAGCTATTGGCTTTCCCTACAATTTTATTCACTAGATAAAGACATGCATCACTTTTGCCTCTTTCTCATTCTTAGTGAATGTAGAATAATAAATAGTTTTTAGAAATGATAGAGGACTAAGGTACGGTGATCATCTGTCACTTTATTTATTTATTCTTAGTATGAAAATCTTCTCTAGGTTAACAAAGATAAATTTCTCTAAGGAAACAATAAACAGAAAACGTTAAAAAAAAGGAGATGGTTAAAGTAGGAGTGTGCGCCTTCTCTTTAGATCCTGTATTCTTATTAGAAGCTTCTTTCATTAACTCCTTAGCTGCCCATCTCCTCCTTCCAGACATCTCCCTTATCTACTTCAACTTGTCTTCTCCATCCTCTTTAGCTCTTTTAATCATCTACCTCTTTCTACTTATTCTTCCCTAGTTAGTTTTTGTGTCTCTAGAATCCCTTCTATTTTAACTCTCTTATAGGTATTTCCATCTTTTGTATTTCCCCTACTACATATGCTACTATTTTAAGAATATTTTTAAAAATTCCCTCTAGTACTTTCTACTTTTTTTTCCTTTTTTTAGGTTAATAGCTTCCTTTTCAACATAACTTTAAAACCCTAACTAATTGTATAGAAAATTTCCCTTTTGCCATCATCCATTTCCTCTAGTCAGACAAAGGCTACCCCCTATACTACTTCAGAAATAACCCATTCAACCTTTTTTGACCCTATATCCTTCTTATTTACCCCTCACTCAACTCCACTTATTTTGATCCACCAGCCACTAGCATTCTTATTTCTTTTTATGATAATCCCTCTCTTAATTCCTATATCATTGAGCTTAACTTTGCTTTAAAGGTGGATAATATGCCTTGCTAGAGAAGGAATTTATCATAGGTTATGTGGGATAAGGGATCCAATCTCAAGATCTCCTTTATTCCTCATGCAACTGAGGTTGAGAATGGTGTTATCTCCTCCCTTCAGTGAAGTTCTTTATGTGGGACCCTCATGGTGGTTAAGTACTATTGTTGGATATTTTATAAGTAAGAGGCAAAATTTTATAATAGTTAAAAAGTGGGCTAAAAATAGATGGATTGAGTATTGATTAGAGAGAGTCCTCACTAATAAGTGGGACTTCTTTTGGTTTATCTTCAATTCAGAATCTTAAGCTAGTAAGGTGCTTGAACTTGGCCTTTAGCACTGTAAAGGTAAATACAACATCCTTTAGAGTTAGAAGTTAGGTATGGAACTTGATAGACTTAAGCTCAAATATGTTCCTATTTAGGCACAATTCCATAATGTTCCTCTGAAATATTGAAGCACTATAAGTCTATGTTATTTGGAATGTTCCATAGGCAATCCTTTGTCCACAAATGAGAATACTACAAAAATTGGTCATATTGGCTATGTAAAAATAACTATTAAGCTGAAATAGATAAAGAACTCCCTGATATTCTTAAACTTAAAATGATGGATGCATTTGTCAATTTTGAATAGAGTTCAATCTTATTTACTAACCTCTAAAAACCTTAAGGGAAGAAATATGCTCAATAGAGACCAACTAGAAGAGTGCTTGAAAGGAAGACCATTTGGAATTAAGATAAAAGATAAGAATTCCACAAAGGACCTAAGTAGAGAGTGGAACAAAATTCAACATGCAAAATCTGAGGAGTATGATGCTCCCATCCATAATTGGAACATTAGGACTTCAGTAGATATCAATCCTCTTGACTATCAAGCCTATGAGAGTAGTGAAATAAGTAATCAAGTACTTGATCACCATTCTGGTGTAAGTTAACTAAACATTAATGCTAATATTATTCTAATAATTGATGAAGAGAGGAATATATCTAGTTCTTATATCCTAGTGTTGAGAAAATCAAGTAGAAAGGAAGGGAAAAGGTGAAAATCCCTTTATAAGAACTTCATGTCTATTATTGCCTAGGATGTTAAAGGTCTTAGTGAACCTAAAAAACAAGCTATTAATGAATATCTCAAAGTAATAAAGCCATTCATTTATGGCCTTTTAGAGAATAAGATTAAAGAGGAAAATATAGAAAAGCTCTAGTTCATTCAGAATAATTGGATTCTAATCAATAATCAAAACTTACACCATAATGGAAGGATCATTGTGTACTACAATCCTAAATTTCTTCAGGTAATTGATCATAGTTATAATGCACATGTTTTACACATTTCAACTACTATGATAATTTCATTTCAGAAGCTACTCCTTAGTTTCATCTCTACTGTTAGTCTTGCTTTCTAAAGAAAATCTCTTTGGTAAGAACTTTATAACATGTCGTCTAGCATCTAAGATCCTTAGTTAATTATAGGTGATTTCAATTATACTTTGTTCAATTTTGAATTGATGAGAGAGATAGGAACTAGGTAACTTTTTAATGATTTCATATCGTAATTAAGGATATAGGAAGTTGAGGACCTAAGCTATAAAGGAAATCATTACACTTGGTTCAATAAACAACAAAGGAAGTGATTTCTGAAAAGAAAGATGGATAAGGCATTAGTAAGCCAAGCTTGGTTAACTGAGTTCTAGGGTAGCAAAGCAATCCTAAACATACCTCTAATTTTATATGACTCTTAGATTGACATACATAATTTTGTTAATGACCCATCATGAATTACCTTCTTTAGGTTTCTTAACTTTTTGGCTAAGCATGAGAGATTTTTAGAGCTAGTGTGGGAGCATTTAAACTCTAAAGTGTAAGGTTTGAGCAATTTAAATTTTAAAGAAGTTATAAGTAATAAAAAATTTATAAAGCTTTATTGGAAAGAAAAATTTTGGATATCAAAGAGACCAAGAGGTAATTAGAATTTGCACAGGCTAATCTTTATTTGGGCCTTAAAATGATTGACGAAAAATTAAGGAAACATATGCATAGAAAAATTATATTAGGGCCCTAAATCCTCGTGACTCATCTTGAAAAGAAAAGTTGAGTTGGCTTTAGTAAGGTGAAAAATGCAATTCTTACTATTTCAAAGCCATCATGATCAAAAGTAATCTTAACAAAATTTCTTGCCTAACTAATGAATATGGGTTAAGAGTATGGGGACAAAACAACGTCAAGAATATAAATTTTATGTATTTCAAGTATTTTCTATGCTCTAACACTAAATGAGAGTCTTCTATATAAACTTTTAGAGCTTTCATCACACTAATTAATACCACTAATCAAGCTAAAAATCTTTTTAGGAAAATTGTTTTTGAAGAGATAGATTCTACATTGAGAAATTTAAATCCCATCAAAGCTTCTAGTCTAGGTGTGTTGAATTCATATTTTTTAAGCAAAGTTGGAAATAGACTAAGGCCTAAGTTTACAAAGTATTTTTGGAATTCTTTAATAGTGAGATCATGCTCAAAGAGATAAAAAGGGCTCACATCTATCTTGTTCTTAAGGTACCTAACCCAAATAACTTAAGGGACTTTGGACCCATTTCATATTATAAGTCCTTTTACAAAATCATCTCTAGTATCTTGGTGTAGAGGTTGAAAGAGGTTATTAGCTCTTTAACAAGTAAAACATACGTAACTTAAATTAAAGGTAAGAATATAGGGGATAATGTCCTCCTTATATAAGAACTGCTTTAAGGTTACTAAAGAATAGGATTAGGGAAACTTTGTGTCATAAAATTAAATCTAGCAAGGCATTTAATTTTGTCAAGTGGAAATTTTATTTCACTTCCTTGAAGTTTTTATTTTTCTAACTAAATATATAAAGTAGATAAGGTAATATGTAACAACTACCTATTTCAGTATATTGGTTCTAAGGTAAAAGAGGAGTGAGTTAAGGTGACCTTTTTCCCTATATTTTTTCTCTATTTTTATAGAGGTTTTGCTTAGACTTATAACTTCTAACATATAATATAATCTAGCTTTCAAACTTTATAAAAAATATAATAGGATGAAGCTATTTAAATTATCTTTTAAAGATGATTTGTTGATATTTTGCAAGGCTAACCTTGAATCAATTTGAAACATCTTAAATTCCATTAACAAGTTAAATAAATTATCAGGGATTAAGGTTCATACTAATAAGAGCTTCCTTATCCTCTTCAAAAAATCTTTACACCTTAGTGATTAGCTCATTTCCTTAACAGGATTTAGGATGCATCTTACCTTTTATATATTTATAAGTACCAATAACTATTATCAAGCCCTCTTATCAGGACTATGAGAATCTATTTGATATGGTTAAGAGGAGGATATACCAATGGTGTAATAAAAGTTCCTCTTACATTAGAACATTAAGATTATAACAGATCAAATTAATCTTTTGTGATTTGTACACTTACTTGTTATTACATCTAGTGCTGCACAAAAAACTTGTCAAGGAAAATAAAAAATTTCTTCTAAAATGGGGATGGATTTAATATTCAAGCTCTAAAGTAGAATGGAAAGAATTATGCCAAGTAGTGGTATAAAGAGGATTTGGTATTAGATCAATTAAAACCTTTAGCAAAATATTTCTAGTAAGACGAATCTGGAAATTGCTTATAGATACAAATAACTTGTGTTCTCAATGGATGCACACTTATCACTTATGATTAGTATGGAAGATAGGGTGATTTAGACTAGACATAAATTGGGGAAGTTAAAAAGGGCGAACCTTGGAGTAACTGGTAAGGTTACTCCTTCATGATTGCAAGGTCACAGGTTCGAGTCAGGGAAATAGACTCATTATAAAAATGCAAAGGGAAGGCTGTATACAATTGATGTCCCTCCCTTAACCTTAGAAAAGAGGGGGGCCATATGCACTGGGTTTCATTAACTTGATGATAAATTGGGGGAGTTAACTAATATGTGTATTCATGAGCTATTAAGCATCAAGCTCTTAAAAGTATCATGATAAAAATTCATAAAGTTTAAAGGATATATATTAAGAAAGGCTTTCATATGTGGCTCATAATGCTTAATAGATTGAGTATAAATAATAGAATAAAGACTAGTCTGGCTATTAATTGGTAACATAGTTTATGTGTAACACCCCATTACCTTAGGGTACGCACCGGGACGCCCGTAGGTCATTCCTATACATATCCTAAAATAAGGGAGCGCTACGTGCGATCACTACAGAACTCCACATGGCATCACATACATTTAAATAAT
>JAOQMS010000009.1:4897281-4914390 GCA_027563885.1 Erythroxylum longipes | reverse complement strand
ACTTAACCAATTCTTTAATTTTATTATTATCAAAACAAAGACGGATTTAATTTGTCAACCTCCATTGGTCCAACACAAGATACTTTTTTAGTTATGTAATGGTGTTACTGAAGAACTAGAGAGATTCTCCTATCTAAGTTCTCCTCTATGAAACTAAGTATTGACATGGCAAGAAGGCTGAAGATTAATCAAGACAACTAGTAAAGATACAAATTAAAGATATGCTAGCTAGATCATTAAAGTTAAAGGTGTTGATATGAAGAGGAAAGGATGCAAGAATGTATGAGGCTACCACTGATAGCAAAAAAATTGTATTATGGATGCTCTAATTTGGTGCTACTGTGGTGCCATAACACTAGTTCCAGTTAGTTTATGTTCTAAGTTTTTCTAGTTAGGTGATGACACTTACGCTAGTGTATTGGACTGACGCCAGTGTCATTAGATTCTAGTATGAGAATATACTATCCAATCTTGGTTACCACTCATCTCTTATGAGACTTATTCTCCCCACTCCTTTAGAGCTTGTTCATTGAATTCTTTAATTAAAAAAAAAGAAACCAAGTCATAATAACCTAAAACCAAAAAAATGAAAGTAAGTTTAATAAGATCAAATTATCAATATTTACCCCAAAATGATTTAATTTGGAATTAATAATATCCAATTGGTCTCATGAAAATAAAATTACATTAAAATAATCTTAAAAAGGACAATATTTTTTTCTCAATTTTTACAAAGAAACATAATTAAAATAAAGGAAAAGCATGAAAAGATTAAGTGTCTATACCAAATTTATGAAAACATAAAAAATACAAAAAAATCTCAATTAAATATAAAGCTACCAATTACACATGTATTTTTTAATTTTCTCAATTTTTGATAAAAATATAACGAAAAATTAAGTATCTATATATATGTTTATTATTATATAGGATATATAATTAAGAACCCAAGATTATATAGCTACTAACTCGAAGTGACTGGGAATACCTTATTATTGCCTTTGTTATTGTGTCTCGTTGAACAAAGAACATACTAAGTTTTAAACAATTTAATCTGTCGATTAAAGATTATGCTTGTTTTTACTTTCTTTTTAATCTTATGATTTGTTTATCCTTTTCATAGTAACTGTTTGATTAATTTTTCATAATTGATTTTTAGTTAAATCACTTAATTCTTTCCCTTTTGGATGTTGTTGGCTCAACATATAAAATAATTTTCAATAATTAACATAATTAGAAGAAGAGGCCTAACAACAAACTGTGATGAAACTTGATAAAATATGCCAAATATGTGATCATGATCGGCTAATGCATGAGTTCACCATGCTCAGAATCCATCGTATGAAAGGGGTTAAGAGAAAGCCAGAACCGTAGAAGAAAGCATAACCTAGAACACAGTTTGGAGAGAGAGCTTATGGCGTTGGGTAATCGTACCTCAAACCTTGTGCTTATTAGAATAGAAATAAAGAGAACCATGATTTAGGATATAAACGTGAAACTATATAATAAAAAGCATGATGCTATAACCACCTGGTACCCAAGCAAGGAATCTAATGGATACAAAGCCAAGAATGCAATTAATAAAGGAATACCATTCTAGACAACTAAACATACTACGAAACGTCATAGGTGATAACCCGCGTAAAGTAGGGTAATAAAGGAAGACCTTAATATGAAACTAACCAAAGTTCAAAATAGAAGGTTGGAAGCACAAAGTAAAAAATGGAAATATAAATAATAAAACTATTATGGATGACTCCTTAAGTCGAATAGATTAAAAGGGTGCCATGCCCCATTGATCATAAGTTGGTGTAATTGCCATAAGCTATACTCGGACTTGCCTAAAAGGGAGAAAGTAAGTTGCAACAAAAGCACCCTAATGTGTCTATAACAAACAAGTAGCCCCAAATAACTATTTTATGACAAGTTTAGTATGCTCTTATAGAGTTGACTCATAACATTAAACACACATGACATGTTATCCTTTGATCTATGCCGCCACTCTATATTTCTAATAGGCATGATCATATATACTACATCAAAAGTCATGTATGTGGCATTTCCCTATCTAGGGATCCTTATAAATATTTAGGTAATTTGTGCAGAATATTGAGAGAGGCGTTGAAATTTAATGACACGACCAAATTTAGCACTATCAACATCCAATATCTGTTTCATTATCGATAACTACGGCCAGTAGTTTCTTTGTAATGCCATGATTGCTCTAATTCATCCATCTTTTCAATGATTATTGGATTAGCTTGTAATTTTCACATCATCCGGAGATGAACCATACGAAAGCAGACAAGAAGCAGAACATGTCACGTGTCAATCCCAAAATTAGCAAACCAAATACCTTGTGTATGAAATCTTGAAACCAGGATTTCATTATTACTTTATTATTACGTTAATCCGAAACAAGGAACACTAACACCTTTACCACTCTTTCAGATTCTCTCGCATGTTAAATTAATTACTTTCATTTTGTGAAAATGTTGTCTTCTTCTTTCTTTCTTCTCTGTATACCCAAACCTCAGGTCTTTGTATCTGCTCTGCTCTTGTGTTCTCTGTCACATTCCAATTAAAGGATAAAGATAACTACTTTTCCGTTGTTCTCACCATCAAATAACATTCTCTTTGCAATATATATTTTGGAGGCCTTGCTTAGTCCGAAGCTTTTGGCATCTCTGAATTGGTTGGATTGGTGGTTGATTGATTAGCAAACTTTGATATTTGGATTATGAGGAAGAGAGAAAGAGAGAACCCATGTGCAGTATGTGGGCACTACCACAAGTACGAGGAAGGCGAGGTTTGTGGGATTTGCGGCCATCGTATGCCGGACGCCGCCGAGAAATCTCCCCTCCATATTAGCGCTTTCCCTTCCGAGATCTTGCCAGATTTCCTTTACTTGGGTAGCTACGACAACGCTTCCCGTTCTGAGTTACTCAAGGCCCAGGGGATTTCTCGCGTTCTCAATGTAAAAGCTCGTTGCTTTATTGTTTTCTATAATTTTGCTTAGTCTAGTGTCATCGTTGTATGAGTTGTCGTTATGTACTTTGAATTTCTGGTCCAGTGATGGGATTCATTTAGTGCATATTTAGGTGGTTGGACGTTTTTTTGGTTACAGGAATATTTCTGTGTTTGTTTATCAGATGATGGTTAAGTGATTTAAACTTAGTTCTTGGGTCGGGAGAAGATAGGGTCAGTGTTTTGTTATTTCAGGGGAATTGGTTCTGTTGTACTGTGGAAACAACAATTTAGAGGGTAGATCGATCAAGTGGTCTGCTGCTGTAGAAATTGTGATTGAGGATGAGTAGTTGGTACCTTGAGCCTTTCAATGTTTGGATAAACTAACTCTGAACGAGATTAATAGATTGAAGAAGAGTCAAAGATTGCATTGCTTGCCAATGATGGATGAGAATGTCATTTAAGCAACTGGTGATGGGCACTGAAGACCATTGTATTGGATAACACCCATAAAGGATCAGTTGATGCTTTATGCACTAAGATTGGATTGGCTGATGAATGCTGAATTGTTAATTTTCGAGAAGACTTTCTATATTTGTTGGGCGGTAGGGACCTTTGCAGGCACTGATATTCAGGAAGCTATGCAATTGTCATATTTAACCTCAATGTAACCATGGGATGATTAGCTGAATAGATGCTATCTAGTTGCATGTGAACTTGTTTGACTATTGGTCTAATCACATTATTGGATCTTTTGTTTTTTGAAATTAGTTAGGATGAAAGCTTTGGCTCAATATGGATATTTAAATGTGTGCAATTCCATTTATATTTCGAAATTATGTTTTAATGTTTTTACACTTAGGTGAGGTTGTTGGTTTTAGTCAAAACTTGCACTGTATTTCTCACGAAAAGGAAATGGCTACGTTTATATGAGATAAAAAATGTCGCACCAAGTTCCACTTGATTTATTGCAATGCTAAATTTTCTTCGTTGTGATAAACATTCATATGTAGAACCTAGTGTAGGTCGTCTTAGGTTGTGAATTAGTTCTAATGTGCAGTTTAGTTGTCAGTTGAAGCAACTATTGCTTTCATTTGGTTTAATTGGTAACACTCGTGGATTCACTAGACTTGATATCAGTGACATATTGGTGAAAGGAACAAGTTTGGAAAGGAAGGAACAAATTACGTTATATTGCTACTCGATCTAGTGCCTTCAATGTGAAATATTTCCTCATTGTTTTGCCCTTTATGATATTCATCCATTTTAATTCATTTCCATGCCTATTAAGTTTTATGCAATGAAACATTTGCTTATTGATAGCATTTGCCATATACTCACACATAGCTTATTTTTTCTTTATGCAGACAGTACCGGCTTGCCAAAATCTATACAAGAACTCATTCACCTATCATTGCCTCCAAGATGATAGGACTCTACAATTTGAAGATGCAAATCAATTTTTAGGTTAGTTTTATTTCTCAAACATGAAAGAGTCATTAACATGCCCTTTTCGTCATCTGAATCATTGACTAAATACACATTCACATAATTTGATTTGGATTAATTTATGTGTCATTTCTTTATTGTTTTTTGCTTATTCTTATAGCATTGTCCCGAAAGGTGGTAAAATTTGCTCAACTTCATTATAACGTCTATTATCTTGCTTTGGATTGTGCATATTCTGACCTTTAAACAAATGCTTCTTGTGAGTTCTCTTCATTTCAATGATCAACTATCTCATTTTACTTTCTTCGCTTGGGTTATGTCTTGACAGTTTTTTGGTAATTATAGTAGTAATTGCTCAATCTACGGGCATTCTAAATCTTTATTAGAATATTGATTAAGGTCTACAGACTTATCAACAAAGCTTTAAGTTCCTTTTTGGATGGAATTAAAGATTCTTGAAGGTTTGTTCGACTCTCTACTCAAGATTGGTAGTAGAGGCTTTGAAGGAATACTTTGAAAGAGGACTATGTTCTAAAAAGGAAAAACAAAAACACTTTGAAGACATTGAATATTGTGTTAGTGATTGAACATACATGATAAAACAACAAATTTGTAGGTAATTTGTTAGTTTCATGAGTACTAACTATTTTCTTTAGATATGTAAAAAGGATTTTATTGGTCAGCCCGCTTAGGTGTGCCTATTTAGTGTGATGATTATATATTCCCCAGTTAGTGGGATTCCATAATTAGTGGGATTCATATGTTTTAGGTGGTAAATTTAGGAAGTTTTTTATTTTCTTTTTTAGGTGTGCAAGCTGTATGTGTATAAATGCCCTATACATTCTTTTTGGAAGATATAAATATCCTATACATTGTTTGTAATAAGATGAGTCTTTTCTCCTATATTTTCCTCATGGTATAAGAGCTTTTGGGTTTTTGACGAAAATTTTATAGGTGCCGTCATTGCAACTTCAAGCAGCCTCTATTGCTGCGATCTCTAGTCATCGTGCAACCTTCATTGTTGCACTTTTCCAACCAAACCCTATTCCTTTTCATCACTGTGATTTCTTTTTTGCTTTAAACCCTAATCATAGCCTCAGCTAATTTAAACTCTAGTAACAAAAGCCATGTCTGAAATTGCAGAAATTAATTCTATCAATAACCCACCTAAAATTCTAAAGAAGTTCAATCAAAAGGTGAGGTTCCAAATATTATAACAACATACCGATTGAATTGTAAGAACTATCTAAAGTGACCTCAACTAGTACAAACCATCCTTGGAGGTAAAGGAAAACTGAGTCACCTATTGGTAAAGGAAAACAGTCATCACTAAATGAGACAATCTCACTTGTCAGAGCTAAAGAAAGTAGATGAACCGTGATGCTTGAACCACAAACTACAGAGAATTCAACAATGAATACTGTTGCAGAAATTACTAGAAAAGTGTCAACAAAAGTGCCAAATAAAAGTACAAAACATGGAAGAGCTAAGTTGACCAAAAGAAGTGTAGAATAGATATGGTAATAGAGACCGCAAAGATAGCCTTTCGTGTATATAATATAAGAAATTAAAACAAACCAAAGAATGTTGTTGGAAATTGCATGGTAAACCCCCAAGCGAGTGGAGCAATAAGGGAAACCAACAGAAGGCTTCTAGCCCACGTCACTTAAAATAATCAAGAAAAGTTGTTGCCACTAGGCAAATTCAGTAGCAAAGATATCAAACCGAAAAAAAAGTTACTATTTTAACTAAGTAAAACGTCATATGCGAGTTCATTGGCTCTCTCATGTAGCCTATTTCTAAGTTTTGTAAGCTTGATAAAGTATCAAGTGGAGAAATACTGTTCATTTTTGTTTCTAGATAATCCTTCTTATTCAATTGGATTTAATGCCTTGCAAAAATCCTTATCATTTATAGGTAGTATATTTAGGCACCACATACCACATGACCCATTGGTCCAATTAATTTAGAAATTACGCTCCTTGTCCAAGTAAGAGAGAAGTTATTGTTGCTGATGGGTCCCCTACCACTGTTGCTAGCATAGAGGGCATATAACTTAACTTGTCAATCTTATTAAAAAGTGTTCTTCATGTTTTTAAGTTATTCAGTAATCTTGTTTCTATACAAAAAATGATTGTAGACATGAACTGTATAGCCAATTTTTACCCCTTAGTGAATTTTAGGACAAGGTTTGGGGAAGAGGATTGGACTTGGTAAGGAAAAGGACCGGTTCTATTGCATGGAAACTTCAAATCAATCATCTATTAGCGATAAAAATCTATCTTTGTCACTTCTATCATCGTCAAAAAAGGATGTTATTTTGTTTCATCATTTTCATTAGGGTCATCCGCCATTTACACCTTTAAAGATCATGTTTCCTTTTCTTAAAGGGATAGATATAGCGAGTTTTCATTGTGATGTGTGTGACTATGCCAAACACGCCTGTGTGTCTTTTTCAATTATCAATAAAAGAACTTATACTCCTTTTATTTAATTCATAGTGACTTCTAGGGTCCTCCTACCCTTAATATCATTGGTGCTAGATGATTTGTACCCTTCGTTGATTTGCACTTGTATCTCATGGATTTTCTTGTTGAAAAATAACTTAGATGTTAGTGATGTTATCCTTCATTTTCAATGTATGACACAAATTAGTCTGGTACTAAAATTAAGGAATTTCATTCTATCAATGCAAAAGAATATTTTAGCAAAAATTTGTCATACTTTCAGAAAGAAGGCATTATCCACGAATTATTTTGTATCTACACACCCCAACAAAATGGACTCTCTAAAAGGACAAATGATCATCTTTTAAATACCATTAGAGCATGCGTATTTCATCAGACACTATTTTCACATCTGCATGCATAAGATGCCATCATGTGTCTTAGATTCCAAAACTCCTCTGGCATGTCTTCCTCACTTTTATCTAGATGCCAAAATTTCTAATAGTCTTATGGCTAAGATTTTGGGTTGTACTACATTTGTTTATGTTCGTGGTCCTCAACAAGGAAAATTGGAGTCTAGAGCAGTCACACGGGTCTTCTTAAGATACTCACTAGTCAAAAGGGCTATAAATGTTATCATCAACTTTCCAAAGAGAATTTATGTATCTAATGTACCCTATTATTCTGTTAGGCCTCAAGTTCACCTGCTCAAGTTTCTAGGTAAGTTCATCAAGTTTCTGGTTTAGACAAGACATAGTTGAATCTAAATGGGTAAGGTGGGTTTCAATGGATGGTAATTTCTCCTGCATACTTTCCATTTAATCTTCCATCCTCATAGTTGGCATTCCCGAAAGGTCGAAAGAATTAGTTCTCATACCAAAAATGATACAAACTCAATGGAATAGTAACTTAAAAAAGAAGAGAAGAGAAAATGGAAAGATTTGGTGATGAAAGGTGATGTTGTTATTGATGATGACGAAATTAAGGGCAAAAAGAGCAAACTCATGCACAAGGCTCCCAGCTTTGCAAGAGTTGTGTGAGGATCATCAATTATACATAGCCTTCCTTTTGTATTTTACAAAGAGGCTGTTTCTGTGACTTGAACTTATGACTTTCCGGACACAAAGGAGTAACCTTACTAATTGCTCCAAGGCTGACCCTCTATTGATGATGATGGAATTAGAAAAAAAATGACAATAACAGCTTTCGTGATGTGCCTCTGCCCCAATACAAAAATAAGACTCATTTCATGGTTGCACCCTTTCTCCTTGCATCTAATATTATAAACACGTCTGAAAAAATCCTGACAACATTGACATCTAATTATTTTAGAAACATACTAGTAGACAAAACAACAAAAATAGTAACAACAAATAAAATAGAACATAATGGAAATAAACTCAAAATCTAGATTGGGCTTTCCTTTTAATTCTCTATAGCAATATTAGTAGATGGACTTCTTTAAAGATTCTTCTTGATGGAGTATCGCAAGCAAAAGCTAACTTGAGGCCTGACATATTTCTAGCCTTTTGAAGTCTATATCTAGGGAAGATAAGTTTGGAGAGAATAACTTAGAAAAATTGTTTGACATCTGTCTCTCACCATTATCATCCCTACCAGGGTAGAATCATCTTAGTCAAATAGGGAACCTATTTTTGTTGAGTCTATGATGAATGATCAATTTGATAGAAAAATTACTATTGATAAAAGTCAATTTGGGATGGTGTATCCGAGAAGGTCAGCTAACAATCCTAACTCAAAGACAGTCTACTCCGAATCATCCACCAATAAATGAGGTAAGTGAGATATTTGAACCCATTCAATCTGAAATGTCTAGTGAAACAAAACCCAGGATGATGATAGCGATTTACCTATTGCTTTGAGGAAAGGAACCCAAGAGTTTACCAAGCGGCTTTTACACTATGTCCTTCTGTAGATTTTCACCTTCTTACAAAACCTTCTTTATTAATCTAAATACTATCGAATACCTAAGATTTTATTGAGGCATTATCCAAAAGAGAATTGAGGAAAGCCATGAAACTTGAGATGAATGCATTGGAGAAAAATAAACCTAGGAGATAGTAGAATTGTCGAAGGGGAAAAAACCAGTGGGATGTAATGAGTATTCACCTTGAAGTATAAAGCTAATGGATCGTTGGAGAGGTATAAAGTGGGACAAGTGACTAAGTGGTACTCTTATACATATGGAGTGGATTACCTTAAGATCATTGCCTCAATTGCAAAAGTGAACATCACAAGGGTCATTTTATCGTTGGTAGCTAACTTTGATTGGGAATTACAATAGTTTGATGTAGAAACTGCATTCCTTTGTGATAACTTGGAAAAAGGAATATACATGAATATTCTTCTTGGATTTAGTGACAATATGGTAGGTAATAAAGTTTGCAAGTTGGAAAGGCTCCTTATAATTTAAACAATCACCGAGGGCATGGTTTGGGAAATTTGCTATTGTTAATGATATCTATTAGGATACAAACAAAGTCAAAGTGATCATACAATATTTATTAGACATTCAAATTCAGGGGGAGTTACAACATTGTTAAATTATGTTGATGATATAGGTGTGACGGACAATGATAAAAAGGAGAGAGGGGCCTTGAAAGAATGTTTAATTCAAGAGTTTGAAATAATGAAGTAGGCAGTTTGAAGTATCTCTAGGAATTGAAGCAGCTCATTCCCGATAGAAATACATAATTGATCTCTTAAAAGAAATAGGAACATTAGCTTGTAAGTCGACACCAACTCCTATAGATCCGAACTATAAACCTGGTGAAGCTAACTCGCGGGAAACTCATTTATCTACCATATTCAAGGCTAGATGTAGCATATTTGATCAATGTAATATGCCAATTTATGCATGATCCCCAAGGAGTTCATCTATAGGCTGCTTATAGAATTCTCGACTACTCGAATAGATTTTCAAAAGAGATAAACGAGTTAGTCCTATCCTGACATAAACGAGTTAGTCCTATCCTGACTTCAATTCCCAGTTGATAGAAGATCTACTTTCAGATATTGTACATTTTTTGTTGCAATCTTATAACATGGAGGAGCAAGAAGCAGAATGTTGTGGCAAGATCAAGTGCAGAGACAGTATTTCGATCTATGGCGCTAGGGATTTGTGAACTCTTATGGTTAAAGACTATGCTTGATGACCTGAAGATAAGGTGGAGTGGTCCAATGAGAGTTAACTGTCATATTGATTCAGCGATGAATATGGCGTATAATTGAATACAGCACAACCAGATAAAATATATTGAAATTTATATGCACTTTATTAAGAAAAATTAGAAAGTGGATTAATTTGTATGACTTATATTGTAATTGGAGGACAACATGCAGATGTACTTACAAAAGGGCTAAGTACCCATGTATTTCAGAGCATTCTTGGCAAGCTAGGAATGACAAATCTGGAATTCCCAGCTTAAGGGGAGTGCGAAAATGGATTTTGTTGGTCAGCTGCTTAGGTGTGCTTAATTTTTGTGAAGGTTGTATATTCCCCAATTAGTGGGATTCCGTAATTTTAGGAGGCAAATTTAGGAAGGTTGTTTTTTTTTTCCTTTTTAGGTGTAAAAGCTGTATGTTTATAAATATCCAATACATTGCTCACAATAAGATGAGCCTGTTTGCACCAAATTAGCAAGGTCAAAGTGTCTCAACAATTAATATCAGAGCTTTTATTTAAGCATTAAACTGCAATATGAAGAAACAAATGCTCAAACATATGTAAATAAAAGGAACCACTGGATTTTACACTTAAAATAGCCCTCCTAAATCTTCCATTAGATGACATTCTGTCAGTTCAATTCTTGAAAATGTAGATGTATTGATTTTTTAATGTTAAGATAAGCTGACCTTTATATTAGTGTTAAACATAATACATTCATTTGCTTCTTTAACAGAGCAATGTGAGAAGGACAAGTCCCGTGTTCTTGTACATTGCATGTCAGGGAGAAATAGGTAGAATTGCTGTCCTTCTGCCTTTTCCTTTTTCCTTCCTTCTTGGTAACATTTTCCCCTTTAATTGTGGTTCCCAGAAGTGGATATTGATACTGAAGATCTTTTGAAGCTTTGCTTATGTTATTCCAGGATGTTCATTGTTTCTGGGGATTATAACCATGTAATTGTTAGCAGGTCTCCAGCTATTGTAATGGCTTACTTGATGAAGTCCAAGGGATGGAGGCTTTCACAGAGTTACCAGTGGGTAAAAGAGCGAAGACCATCTATTGACTTAACTCAAGGTATGTGCCCAAGATGCAGATGTTGCACATCTGCAGAAAGAAACCAGTTAGGTTCATTGGTAATTTAAATCCCAGATTGAGGTGCTGACATTCTTTAAAGTTACTCAAGTCTAAAGTACTAGGATTCAACCTAGAATATCGTAGTTCCACATGAGAGTTACTAAACTGCGGTTTTCTAGAATTCAATTGTCAATTGGGGTACTCCTCTTCCCTGAAAAGGATCATGAAGTTAAGAGACTAGTACCTAATATGGGGATATGGTGTTCAACATTTACATGCTTTGATATTGCTGTATTGTAGTTTGTCTTCTAGGGTGGAGATCCCCATGTAAATGATACATATATCACCTCTTTCTTCAAAAGATTAGCTCTTCGTTTTGGGGATATTCATTTTCTCCCAGCTACAGTGCTTTGCCACTCCTGAATTTTCGCTTTTTGTACTTCTAGCTGTCTACCAGCTATTGCAGGAGTATGAGCAGAAGATTTTTGGGTCTTGTGACAGTGGCTTTCCACCTTCAAATATGCCATCCTTTAGCTTTGGCTTCCCGAAGGCTAATGATCCAGTTGCTACTCCTGCTTTCACTAATCTAGGAGCAACCTCTATCTTTGCCCGCCCTTTGCCAGAGATAACTGCAACTGAATTCCAGTTTGGAGCAGTGAATCCTCCAAGCAATATACCTGAAAGTACCTTAGCAACAAATCCACCAAATGGTAATGGGGGAGACATTCAAATGGATTCATAAGTTTCTAGAGATATCTTTTATGCTTTCAACACTAAAGAGTTGAAACGAGCATGCAAGTTGTTGAAAGCTTCAAAGTGGAAATTACTGCTTCTGGGGAGTTTTGGAATTTCAGTCTGCCTTATGTTATGATTGCTTAACTGTATACACTGAGTGTTTAATCTAATGGAGTAGAGTGTTTCTTGATTTACTCCCAACATCAGTGTCAAAAATTGTATTGTTTATACTGTTCCTACTGAAGGTATACTTGTTTTAGGATTATACAGAACTCAAAGAAAGGAGTGAATTAAGAGAATGTCAAATAATAGTCTTGGCGAATTTCGAATCAAAAGACTAGTGCCCCTTAGATTTTACCATAAATGCGTTCATTTTGCCCTGTTCTCTTAGGTCCTTTGTAGCTTCGTCTCACTACTGTAATCATTGAGCCTTAAGCAGACGTAATCATAAATGGACGTTATGGCATGTCATGCTTTGTATTTTTTTTAAAATTTGGCGACGTGAAATTTCAATAAAATAAAAAAAGAAAAAATTGACATGTCATTTCATGTAAATCTGATTTGGGATAAACCTATTTACGTATATGTTCAATGAAAATAAACTTTTATGACTTCTTAATATATTTCATGTCTCCTTCAATTGCTGTCTGTCCTCAAGTCACCTTAAGTTCTGGAAGGGCGCTTTCTCTTTACCTTCAATATTGTACAATTTGTAGCTATCGGTTATCTTTTCTCTTTCGAACTTAACGCTGCTTCAAGTCTGGCTCGCTAGGCTCAGGCGGACGTTGCTTTTCGAGTTAGGTGGAACATTGGTGGCCTTCCTGAACTTTTAGGCTATGTTTAGTTAGAAATTTATTAATAAAATGGAGAAATGTAATATTATTCTATCCTTTGATAGGGCGATTTATAATAAAATAGAATAGACGAGGAGAGTTTTATGTTATATCTCATTTCATCTTAAATAGTAAAAATAAAAAACCTTTGATTTTGGGAGTTTAGGATGGAATATAAAATGATAAACAACTTTACACTATATTATATTATAAATCCTTCATCCAAACAACATTTTACTATGTTACATTATGATCCCTTTCATCTCTCATAAACAATAATTTTCTAATATTACATTCATTTACATTTTATTCAATTATAAACCATTTCATTCCATTAAAAACTTTACATTCAACTAAACATACCCTTAAATTTTAACACTCTCAAACTTTCAAATACTGTCTGAGGCTAAAGTATATAAAATGGTTCATGTTAGTTTATACCCTACAACTAATCTATTAGTTGTAATTTAGTAACAAAATAATTTAAACACATGTACTTATTTAGATGTATATGATAAAGTCTATATGATAATTATATATTGTAAATTAAATTATAATGAGATTATAATTATGAGATTCAAATTGTATTTATGTATTGTTCTTAAATAGTTTGTAGTTATTATTCTATTTATACTGGACATTAATAGAATGTAAAAAAATTATCACGTATTATGTTTTTCCTTATGAAGGAAGTGGTTGATCTTATAGGCTAAAGTATAGAGATACTTAAACAAATGTATATATGCTTGTTAAACAAATTCACTAAATTGGCCTTATATAAAAATTCCATTTGAAACATTACTTGTATGTCTATGAAAATTCTCATTGTGATAATTGTATAAGTGATTCTTTGACTTGAGATCTCTAAAGTTATCTCATATAGGGATTAATATGTTTTGATACTACTTATGACTTATTATAATTAAGGATATCTCAGTTAGTTGTTATTGGATATAAATTGAACTATATAGAGGTAGTTGAGTGATTAGTATAGGATTTATTACCCTAAAGTAATTAAGAAGAATGTTGTCATTGTTTTTTATTAGTATTAATTTAAGAAATCCATAGCTATGGTGAAATGACGCTTTGTAAAATAGTTTACAAATGTCATTAATTGATTGAATTACTAATGGTGGAGAACTAACATGATTAGACTCAAATATAGTAGATACTAATTTCATACTCTATATCTAATTGAAACATTATATGATAAAAGAATTGAATTATATGAAAAATTATGCGCGGAGAGGTTAATCTAAACTATTTTGACATTCTTAAAAATTTGGGTAGTTATGTTGTGTTACTAGACGTCAATCTTGATATATGAATATATGTTGTGCAATTAGAGAATTAAAAATAAATTAAAGGATTTTAATTTATCTAATCCTCAATGTGATTTAGGGTTATAATTTATATCCATTACCAACATAGTTGAGAACCTAATGAGTTATGTATAAAGAACGAATTGAAGAGAGAAAAGTGTTTTAATCAAGTTGAACTTGATTATAAAGTTTTAGAAACTTTATAGTTAAATATGAGATATTTAATAAATAAGGATTAATATGAGATATTAGATTTTACTTGAGCATAATTAGTATTTATTAGAATTATTGTAATTCTAGTTAAAGTTTTATTGAAATTAGAATTTAATTTTAATTAAACTACTAAAATATCCAAAATTTATTATAAACAGGATTAAGCCTTAAAAGAGCTACCATTTATTGCCTAACCCTCTCTATAACAGTTATAGAGTTCTCTTAACATATTTTGTTGATAGCGTTAGAAGCCAACCACTTGTGCTACTATAGTGATGAAAATGAGTCGATTGCAAAAATGGTTCAAAGAATATAACAAGAAAATGATTAGGCTTTAGAATAAGGTAGAAATTATAATTCATACTTTATTATGATTTATTTGTTAATCATTTTATAAAATTTTAAATGAACTTGGCTTTCGAAAAATCAAATACGAAAAAGTTTCATAATTATTTTGTTACATGTCGGATCAAATGCTGCCACGATTTGATTGTTATTGGTACTTAATTTTGGCATCGAAATTACAAATCCTAAACACTTTTTGAAAAGTTCATTAAAGCCTTAAGTTATGAATTTCAAATGCTAAGCCTAACATTGATCAACATTTTTATGAATACGTTAATACAAAAGTACGTATTTCAATTATTGTTTGTAGTTATGTTAATCGTATAAATTAATATTATTCAATATTCAAATTGAAGGTCTCTTGTAGGTATTTAGTATTTGTGAAAGACATGAAATTTGTTTTTGTCTGAAAATATGTCAAACAAATTCTGTGTGTTAGGGTAAGAGTCTTGTTTGGAAGATGTATTGTTGTTCGTAAGAAGTAAGTATATGTAAAAATATATATGCATAATGCAAATTTGTCATTAGTTCTAATATATGTGTTTATATTTTTATTTTGTAGGTCCCATCCGATTTCATAGCTTGGTCGTCGGATGTAATTACAAAAAAATGGAGACATTGTAATCGTTAGAAGAGCAAATGTAACTATTATATTTATTGAGATTCTTTGGTATTATTTAGTCACCTGCCACTTTAATATTCAGTTGTAAGCTTTTCATGTTGTTAAGTAAAAAGTTATGAAGGAAAAATTAAGTGCAAAAATAGTTATGAAGGAATTTGGTGTTTATTTTTTTCTCCTTATCTCATTTTATATAATCCCAAATCTCTGAAGAATTTACAAACAATTGTAGTTTTAAAGTAATTTATACACATAGGCAAAAGATGATGAAGTTCCTTAAATTTATCATTCGTAAAACTATATAGAAAACCACAAAAGATGACAGGATTAGTTTGAAAATCAATGGAAGTTGTTTGCATACAAAATTCACATTTTTTCTTATAAATTTCCATCCTTACTTAAGAGATAATGAAACAATCCATGTATCATAAGTGATTAAAAAAAAGAACCATCTCCACACAATAATGAGATTAGATTCTCGTTAAGCAAATATGAAATTTTCACGACCATCTGTAGTATAAAGCATCAAACTACTCAACAATTTGAAAGTTCTGTTGAAAAAAATGATGTCACCAAAAGCCACGGCTATACCATTCCACACAGTTTTAGTTTTTTGTATACAATGTTTCTACACACTTTGATGACGTGTATATATGTTTTCCACATCCCAATCTCGTGCCTCCCTATTTACTATTCCATAGAATGCATTATTAACAGCAATATCATCTCATGTAGGCTTCATGCTTCTCTCTATTAAATCTGCTACCTTAGTCTCAAGATCCATGTAGACACGAAGTGGACTGTACATCATTTTTAGCATGAATGCTAATGAATATTCACAGTAGGACTTTTTATGGAAAAGGGAAAAGAAATGAGCACAAACCTATAAAAACAAACTCATGTTAATTGTAGGGAGAACTTCCAACAATGTAGAGCTAGAGAACGTATATGCTCAACTTTTGATTCAACTAAAGAAGTAAAGAGAAAGAGAAAGATTCATCTACCGGTCTAAGGACCCCAATCTTGGATGCACGTGACGATACAAATGTTCAAAAATGACTTGAGTCAACCTTGGATGTAACAATTACTCAAAAGAGAATACATATAGATATGATCAATGTCAAGTACTCTGAAAGAAAATTGCATAAAATCTTAAAGAACATATGCCTTATACGTACTCAAAGAATTGTCTCTTACGATGCTCATACTCAGATAGGTAATATCCATATCTATAGGTCCATTTCAAAACTCGTCTACATTCAATTATTTGTCAAAAAAAGCAAGATGGTGAATATAAGCAATTATCACATATGGTTAGTGATTTCAATTTTACATCTGTTTTACTCTTTGCTTCACTTTTTGCTTTCTAGAAATGAAATGGTTGAGCAAATTCAAAAGATATTATCTATATATACCATCATTTATGCTAGCTAATAGTCTATTATTATGAAACTAAAAATGTAAAGCTATGACAAAAAAACAGAAGAGGGAGTTCATTTTCAATTAAAGCCAAGCATTTATTACAACATAACAACAACTATAAAAGTTAAGATTTCCTAGTAGTAGATCTTTTAGCCCTTAGTTTGATCCGCCTCCTAGGTTGAGTTGTATTGGAAGTTGTACTTTAGGATGCTTAAGTTGTTGTTGCATTACTATCTGGAGGTTGTAAAACTTGACATTGACTCCCACACATCTATGAAGTATAAACAACCAATTATATAAATATTATCATCTCCCTTATAATTACATATAAGTAGTATAAATATGAATTTAAATGAGTTACTGTAAAGTATTTATTCCCAGTAACTTCCCCAAATGTTACTCTATATCCTCTACTTGCCTATAAAAACAAAAAGAATTATAATGTTATATAAGTTAGAATAAAAGCTTTAATTTTATACTCAATATTAACTAACC
>JAOQMS010000009.1:4867322-4889906 GCA_027563885.1 Erythroxylum longipes | reverse complement strand
AGTATAATATGGTATATTTTGAATTTTGTATGGTGTTTGAATTAAAAGAAAGAATTAAAATTTAGTGAAGGAGTTAAAAATCCTAAAAGCGGGATCCAACATTACTATAAATAAAACAGGGATTAGAAAAAGAACGATCATTATAATGATATTGATGATAAAAGTTCAACTGAAACTGCTTCAAACACAATTGATGAGATGTCCCTAGTTCGTGCAACTAGTGAATGCTTCCTTGTCATCAATTTTGGTTTTAAATTTCTGATTGATACAAGAGCATCTTATCATTGTGCTCTAAAGTATAGTACTTCTCAAGATACAAGAGTAGAGATTTTGGGAATATAAAGATGAGAAATCAAATTTCTGTCAAGATACTCAGTATAGGTGATATTAAAGTTCAAACAAATGTCAAATGCTTATTGACCTTGAGAGATGTACAATATGTCCTCGATCTATGACTAAATCTATTATCAGCTAAAGTGTTGGATCAAAAAGGAATTCAACATATTTTTAGGGATAGAAAGTAGAAACTTTCCAAAGGCTCCATGACTATTTCCCATGTAGAGTTATGTTACTCACTATACAAGACACACTTAAAGTTATGTGGTGATGGAAAAGCATACACATCTAAAGAGGAATCTTTATTGAATCTGTGACATCAATGATTGGGACATATAAGTGAGAAGGAATTAAATTTAGGGACTGGAAAATCCCTTATCTCAGTTAAGAACTGATAACCACTTAATCCTTGTGATTATTGCTTGGCTAAAAAGCGGCATAAAGTTTGTTCCATGAGAAGATCTACAAGGAAGTCAAATTTATTAGAGTTGGTGCATTCAAATGTTTGTGGTCTCACCATTTTCATTTTTTAAAAAAATTTATGGTCCTATAAGGAGGATTCATTAGGAGGAAAGAGATATTTTGTTACATTCATTGATGATGCTTGATAAGTGTAAATTGCATTGTGTTTTAGGGTATAGTTTGATATGTGTTTAGCCATTAATCTAATCATTTAGTATGTGTTTAGGTTAGAATTGTGTTAGTTTGTTAATTATTTGTATTTTAAGTGTTTTATGGGTTAGTACAACCTTTTAAGCTTAAATATTATGTTTTTAAGATATCTGGATGTGTTTGCTAGTGTTTCAAGGGTCAATATTGAAGAACGGAGGAGTTTCGGAAGACATTCAGACTGAAACAACAACCTATCATGACAAAAGGCCTAAAAATAGGCCACAATTGTGGCCTGCGTCGAGCAGAGGCATAAAAGCTTACAAACTTTACGTTCTGAGGGATTTTTTGAACCATTCGAACCTTAGAAAAATCCTAGGGTTACCCAAAACATAAAAGACTATTTAAAGAACAACAAAAGAGAAGAAAATAGCTTTTGACATCATCCACCTTGAAGAAACCCTAGAGAGAATTTATCAAGAGATTGAGAAAGAGAAGAAGGAAGAAAGAGGTGGAGAAGAAGCTGAATCGATGTACTTCCCAGGTAAGGAGTTTCCCGACATCGCTGCCTCCCATCATCCGTTTAGATTGTATTTCCTGTTTATTTTCCATTTTTATTATTGTATAGAATTAGGAATAACGATGATAGGATTTCGAATGTTGAGATGTTCTAAGCTTACGTTTGGAGTTTTGTCTTTGAATTAATGAAATTTGATTGTTTATGTTTATTACATTTGTTGTAGTTTAATTATGGACATGCATAATTCGATAATAAACTGAGAGGGTGAATTGAATGAAAAATAATTAAATTTGGCTAACGAGAGTTAGGTTATTTAGTAGAACAAGAATTAAACAAAATCGGTAACTTATGCGAAGAGAGATCTTGCATAGGCTTCCAATAGTTTATTAGACAACTTCAGAGCTAATTAGGGTTTTGGATAGGTCGTTAATCGAGAAATTGCAATTTCCATAATCTAATTAAGGTTTATAATTTAGGGTTAATGGTTATAACATGGGAGAGATTGATTAACCCTGGGACTGTCTAGAACCAATAATCGAGTAACTTATAATCAATTAGGTTAGCATTAAGGATAGGTAAAATTCCCTTTCTCTCAATTGGTAATTCCCTTAGGTTGATTCTTGGGTGTGTGCTGCAATTGCTGAATTATTAATATTTTTGTGATTGATTTTTTATTTGATTTGATTGATTGAATTGAATTCCTATTTTAGTTTCGTTACATGTTGAATTTTTGTAATTTGTTTTGGCCTTAGATTTTAGGATTAGATTATCCCTCCTCATAGGATCGACACTTACTCCACGAAAGAACTGTGTGCTTGCTAATTATCAAGGGTATTATTAAAATTTACACACATCAACACTCGATCAAGTTTTTGGCGCCGTTACTGGGGAGGCAATTAGTTTAATTCTTTAGTTTAAGGTTTTTTCACTATCGTTTGTTTTATTTTAAATATATATATAGAGAGAGAGAGAGAAAGAATTTTGGGGCATAAAGTAAAGACATAGCAAGACATCTTAGAATGAGAATGAGACATCTGAAGAGTTAGATGCCAAGAAGAAATGGAAAGAACAATGATGGAAGATAGATATTATAGGGAGCAAGGAATTTTTGTGAATTACAATAAGGCACAGTATGGTTGGGGAAGTAACGATCCTTATCGAAGCATGTATACTTCAGGGTGGTAGAACCACCCAAATTTCTATTAGTCCAACAATCGAAGTACTCACATGGGACATCAAGACCTATTTGAATTTTAGCAAGATGAGTCCAGTTCATACGATTCCAAATTGGACAAAATCATGGATAAGCTAGCAGACATGACAGAGAACCAAAAGAGACTGCGCAATTTGATCAAGTAGCAGAAAATCATGCCACTTCTATTCACAACTTAGAGATTCAAGTAAGACAACTTTCTTGCAAATTTTGTAAGAAAAGTGTGGAAAACTCTCTAAGAAATATGGAATTATATCAATGAGAGCAATATGAGGTTATCACACTTAGAAATGGGGAAGAATAAGAAGAACTAGTGGAAGACCATACTGAACCCTACCTTGTAAAAGACCAAGAAATCAAGAAAGTGGATGAAGAAAAGGATGAAAACCCCCCATATTATTCACCAGATCTTGGTATGGTATACTTGAACATCGAAAAAACTTGAGAAGATGTCCATGAAGAGAACCTTATCATTTGGATTAAAGATGACCAAGTGACATTCAATATGAATGATGTGTTAAAGAATCCAGAAAAGGGTGACTGATTAAGAAAAATTGACCTGCTCGAATCTTTAAAGGAATGAGAGGACAAAGAACAATTGACAACAAACATCAAGTTTGAAGAAGCTATGGAAGTCTCTATTTAAGAATCTAAAAAAGAAGAGGAGATGAGGGTGAATGTGGATGAACCAAAAAGTGAACAACTCATCCTCTTACCGGGCAAACTATTGGATTCTATAGAAGATTCAGGGAATTTTACTATTCCCTATTTTATTGATAATTTGTTAGTGAGGACATTACTGAGCTTAATTGGTTTTAATAATGTTATCAATATTGTCCTTCTGATTACTTTATAATTTGTAGCTTCCTTATAGACTACAAAACTAATGTTGAACGAGAAGGGTGGAAGTAAGCCACTCATAATTAATTCAGGCTGAGCTTCCAACTTCCAAGGATGCAAGGTCAAGCTAATGACCATAAATTAACATGTTTAGTAGTTAGATTTAAATTGTTGTGTAGTTTGGTTTGTTTTAAATTCTAAAATAAGTTTTGAATAATTTGTAATGGTTTGGATTGCTAATTCTTTTACTTTATTGAATCACTTATAAGATAGGTAAACACTCTCGTTGTTAAGCAGATTTGGTCTCAACACTATTGCCATCACTACCTCCTTCACCATAAACAGTTTCGTGATCTAAACTTTTTCTTTTCATTTTTGTTAGTATTTTCTACTTATGTTTTTCGTATATTGTGTTTTATTTCTCCCGGGTGTGTTTGTGTACCCTTCTCACATCAAGGACAATGTGTTGTTTAAGTGTGGGGAGGGTTGTGTGTTTTTACTTTGAGAGTGAATTGTGCATATTGAATTATAGTTTATTTAGGTTGCATGACGTGAATTGTGTGAATGCGTCAATGGCTAGGAATTAATAGGATAGATTTATCCTTAAATATAGTCTTTTAGGTTGTGAAGATTTATTAGCATGCGAAATTAGTGACCTAAGTTACTTAGGGCTAAATATGCCGGTTAATTAGGATACAATATTATTTGATTCACTCTAGGAATTTTCTATACTCATTTATAATTTTAGGCCAATAAAATAAATGGCATTATTAGTACATTTTCAAGAGAATGATTAGCTAAAGCAATAAGGTAGGCAAAATTATGTGTTGAAAAAAGGGTTGTATAATTTTAACTAAAATAACTATTCTATTAGACTTTGGGTTATGAATAGAGCTAGTATGTAATATACCACTTTCATAGAGCATATGCCTAAACATCCATGAAGTAAATCACACGTTAGTATAAACTTTACGTACAAGAAACTCGATACACTAGAAGGGGGGTTAAATGGTGTATCCTTTTTGTGAATATAAAATCTTGTTAAGAACTTCTCTTTCTTGTTAAAAAGATATCACAAGATTTATACGAAAATTATTACATAGTTAAATCGCAAATAACTTCTATATAATTGTTTAACAACAAAATAAACTAAAGTAAAGGATAGAGGATAGACACTGCGATTTTTATACTGGTTCACCCCAAACCGTGGGCTACATCCAGAGCCTCTTCAGGTCTCTTACAAAGTATTCTTTCATCTATCTTAACCTTTCTAGGCTATCAGCCTTTTCTTTCTCTCACTAGAGAAAGATTGTGAGATTTTGTTACGGTAGGGTTAGCTCTCTTCGTATCGCACTACAGAATTTCTCTTTTCTAAGTAAGCACTGAACGCTCAAAGATCACTGATTTTTGAATCGTAAGATTTGTAAGAATTTTCTCTAAGATTCTTTAACCTTATAACATCTTCGACTACGACTAGTATTTATCGCCTTTGTCTCTAACTGCTTCTTGATCTTTGATAATCACTTCTTGATTCTTGATAACCATCATTTAGTTGAGTTCTGTAACTAACTCTAACTAAATAACTGTCTGTCATGCTAATATATCTTCATGTTACCGTCTATGTCCTCTTTGTATCTATATTGACTTTGCATCTGTGTTTCGATTTCGCATCTGCGTCTGCGTCTGTATTGTATTTGCGTCTGTGTTGCCTTTGCGTGTATGTTGACTCTACGTCTGCGTCTGTGTTGTATTTGCGTCTGTGTCTGTGTTTATATTGTCTTTGCATCTGTGTTTCGATTTCGCGTCTGCGTCTGCATCTGTGTTGTATTTACGTCTGTGTTGTCTTTGCGTCTATGTTGACTTTGCGTCTGCGTCTGTGTTGTATTTGCGTCTGTGTTGCCTTTGCATCTATGTTCTGTACTTTGTCTACACACTTAACACACTTATCAAAAACGTTCATTTGTTTCTAACATTATTATTATTTGATTGTCATCAAAATTAATCATCGTAAAGTCCTCTTGACTTAACAATCCAAAGGATATTCGAGAACATACCCTATGAGAATGACACGTTAGAATAATCACATTAACTTATTATGGCATCACACATAACATAAGTATTCAAAATGGCCAAATCTCCTCATTATATTTACAAAATAAACTTACTTACATTGCACCATTACTATTCGTATCCTTGTATTTACATTACATAACATTTGATAGTTTACAACTCTATATAAAATGTTTAACATGAAATGAGAAGTTAAAAAACACATCCTAACTAGAATCCTCAAATATCAGCTGACCTGACCTTTGAGACATTCTTGTTTTCACAATAACGATACTAGAATTCTACTTGGTTGCCTTAGAAGCTAAAACTCCCTTGACCTAAAAATGAATGTTGCAATTTTGATGGGTTTGCAAACTCAGTAAGTGAACCATTATCGATGTGCTCACTCCAGTCAGAACTCAAATGTCAAGTATATAACCAATTTGAAGAAGTTCAACACATCATCCAAAATCAAATCCCATATCACACTTTGTTATATTTGAATAAGTACGAGTACAACTTGTATACAAACATTTTATAACACTATTTCAAATCAATCCATTAATTTATCTTAATCATTCATATGATTCATGTAAAGTTATATATATGCAAATGCACATGTGACTCTGTTTTCATTTTACTTTGTTGTGACTGAGCGCCAATTTACTGTTTCATATCTTTTGTGGATACTGGGCTCATTTTATTTACTATCCCATATCCATTGTGAATACCGGGCTCATTATTAACTGAGCCTCTGGCTCTTTGTGCACAATTCTTGAGCCTAATGCTCTTTTTCACGTTGGTCATTTCGATTATAACTCTTTTACCTAATCATGCATATCAATGAAATGGAATGCATCAATTCATATAATATGCTATCAATACTTTTCATTCAATGTGTTCATGTCATTTATCACATTCTTTGGACCGGAGTCCGGCATTCAACATTTAGCTGAGTCCATATTCCATATTACACATACAGTTTGAAAACACTTCCATATACAATCCCAAATATCGAACTCCTCAAACCAACAATTTTTGGAATCATAGCAATCATATAAGTAACTGTTCAATTATAGTGAGAAACATCTTGGTTAACTCGCTGTACACTTCAAAAAAGTTATTGCCTTGATGATCCGACAATGTCTGGATGTTGACGATCAACTTGTGCTTCTTTAGTCATGCAGTACACACATATTTTATACATTACTAAGTTGATCAACCATATGATTATTCACTTATGCACATGTATATGTGTCATGTTTAGTGCATGCTCAATTGACTTTTCAGGTAAATATCCTTATTCATAAATCTTGACCATTCAACCATCATATCTTGTACACATCTAGTTTGTAATTAGTTTTATATCTTAAGTAAGTTTGATTACTTTAAATTTATTAAGCATACATTCACCAACCTTTTTTAGTAATATATATTCACACAAGTTCCCAATTTTTATTTGTTCGTACCTAGTTCACATTACTCATATCCTTTGGGTCACATTTGCATTCATAAGAACATCTTCATTCCTTTAACACTTATAAATTCCATATTTTAGATATATTGATTTCAAAACAATCCATTCATTAAGTTAAAACATCAATTAACAACCTAAACTTATGAAACCCTTAACCAATTAATTAAACATCAATCTAAGTTCATTTCAAGCCTTAATCAAGTCCAAATACACCAAAGTAAAGTAACTTATCTTTAGTTGATTCAACAATTACACAAAATAGAAAATTTTCATTTCAAAGCATTGCCCACAATCATGAAGGACCTTCCCATGATCGTGGGATGAGTGAACTGAATGTTTACTCTCTATTTTCCTTTAATTTCTCTATATTCTAACACCTTCATACCAAATTCAAAACATCTTCATATTATTCCATTAATTATACCGCAATTATACATTAATTATACTTTAATTCCTTATCAATTTCATCTCTAATTTCAACTCAAAATCAATCAATTGGTAGCTCATAAATTATTTATCTTTCATGCATACAAAAACAAAACAAAAACTTTCATTCACTTAATCTCATCATATATGTAGTCCTAGTCTTTTCCAAATTCAAGAACATTCACTAGCACCTTTCTTTAACAAAAATTCACCTTCATTTAAAATTCAAATCTCCTTTTAAATCATCCATATAGCAACCTATAACCTACAGTTCTCATGCATCAAAACCAAAACAGAAAAGTATCTAATTCATGTATCATTTTTCCAACACGCTTCATCATCAACACTACATGCTATCCATCCCAATTCAATCATCATAAACTTTTTATTACAACATCCGATAAAGATCAGTACTTTACTTACTTGTTTAGCTCAAGTTCCACCTCAATTCATCAAGTCTACTTTGCCTTATATGCATATAAGATCATCTCAAATACAAGGTGAGAATTGAATGGGTTTCTAGCAAGGATAAAAGACAACGTCATGCACAACAATGATATGGTTCTATAACTATCTTTATGAAGGTAAAAGCATAGATTTTGGTGTGGAAGTTGAACAAAACTTAGACAAAATGCAAAGATGTAAAGAGGACCAAGCTTTCGGCTATGAGAGAAGAAGAAGATGAGAATTTCGGCAGAAAGTTACAAATGAAGCAGCTTGCCATGTGTGTGCCGCATGGTATAATTAGTGTTAGGACACTTGTCAGGAGTTTAGGCTAGTTATATGTCCTCTCTTCATGCTACCATTTGTCACCTAAATCTTAATCCATTTGTCACTCAATTCTAAGCCATTTTTTAATTAATTATTTATGCCAAATGTCGCTCAATTCTATTTCCATATGTAACTTATTTCATAGGTTTAGTCATCCTAAATTTTCATGTGTCAATTTGACATTTTTCCTAAACTAAATGCATATTTTAATTCATCAATTTTCCAATTGTAACAATTACTTCCAAATTTACTAATTATAGTCGACCAAACCAAAATTCAAGACATAAGCAATACATAATTCACATCATGATCATTTTAAACCTTTCATACCCTGGAATATGTCAATTGAGTGCGTATACAATCTTGGCAATGTTTACTAAATCATGATTCATGTGTGCATCAGAATATTATGTATGTGAATGAAATGCACTTCAAAAATTCTCAAATTATATGATTCAATAGTTTAAGATTCTAACGCTCAGTAAGTTTTGGAACATGGGTTATTACATAGTAGCTAGTTGAGAATGTGATGTAGCTGAGTAACCGGATCGCATCACAAATGTGTGCTTTCATGTAAAAAGGCTATAATGACATTCCAACCAAGCAGCTTAATAACAACATGAGTTAGTTGAGTAACTGTATCGACATTCACCACAAATATTTGCCTATGCGTAAAAAGACTAGGTTCATGTCCTTAAGGAAAAATCAACAAAAGAATGTTTTCAAATAAAAACCTACCAAACTTGTTATTAGCTTGATTTTTCATGAAAACCTACTAAGAAATTGCTACACGTTTGTGTTGACTGAATGATTATCAATGTATGTGTGTAAGTGATAGAGGTGAATAGACCCAACATTAAAATTTTGATTAGTTTGTATATTTAGTCCAAGGTGCTTAGACGTGGATTTTGCTTGTTAATAAGTTAGAACAACTTGAAGGATTGTGTTTATAGTTAAATTTGTTTCGCTAAGTTGAAGTCATTGTTTCATTATTGCATATACGTTTTTTGTGTTTTCTTGATTTGTTTGATTGTTTTTGTTTGCTTGAGGATAAGCAAACGTTTAAGTGTGGGGATGTTAATAAGTGTAAATTGTATCATGTTTTAGGGTATAGTTTGATATATGTTTAGCCATTAATCTGATTATTTAGTATGTGTTTAGGTTAAAGTTGTGTTAGTTTGTTAATTATTTGTGTTTTAAGTGTTTTACGAGTTAATACAAGCTTTTGAGCTTAAATATGTTTTTGAGGTACCTTGTGTTTGCTAGTGTTTCAAGGTCAATATCAAAGAATGGAGGAGTTTCGAAAGACATTAGGGCCAAAACAACGATTCCTGCATCGAACTGATGCACAAACGCTTACAAACTTCACATTTTAAGGGATTTTTTGGACCTTTTGGACCCGCAAAAAAGCCTAGGGTTACCAAAAACATAAAATACTATTTAAAGAACAACAAAAGAGAAGAAAATAGATTTTGACATCAGCCACCTTAAAGAAACCCTAGAGAGAATTCATCGAGAGATTGAGAAAGAGAAGAAGCAATAAAGAAGTGGGGAAGAAGCCGACTCGATGTACTTCCCGAATAAGGAGTTTCCTGACGTCACTACTTGCCATCATCCATTTAAATCGTGAATTGAGAGGGTTAATTGAATGAAAATAATTAAATTGGGCTAACGAGAGTTAAGTGATTTAATAGAACAAGAATTAAATCAAATCGATAAATTTTATGAAGAGAGATCTTACATTAGCTTCTGATAGTTTATTAGACAACTTCAGAGCTAATTAAGGTTTTGGATAGGTTGTTAATCAAGAGATTACAATTTCCATAATCTGATTAGGGCTTATGATTTAAGGTTAATGGTTATAACTCAAGAAAGAATAGTCAACCCTAGGACCGTCTAGAACCAATAATCTAGTAATTCATAATCGATTAGGTTAGCATTAAGGATAAATAAAATTCCCTTTCTCTCAATTGGTAATTCCCTTAAGTTGATTCTTGGGTGTGTGTTGCAATTTTTGAATTATTAATATTTTCTTGATTGATTTTTGATTTGATTTGATTGAATGAATTGAAATCTTGTTTTAGTTTTGTTATATTTTAAATTTTTGTGATTTGTTTTGGCATTAAATTTTAGGATTAGGTTATCCCTCCTCGTGGGATCGACACCTTACGTACAAAGCGAACGAACCATGTCCTTGTGGATTATCGATGTTATTTATTAAAACTTATATACATCAACACTTGATCAATACTTTGAGGAAGAGTTAGGTTTACATGTTAAACTGTAAAAGCCAAGCGTTCGAAACTTTCCAAATGTTTCATGTTATGGTAAAAAGGGAAGTTGAAGTGCCTATGAATAGATAATGGATGGTAATATACTTCCAAGGTGTTTGAAGAATACTATACATTGCATGGCATTATACATAAGAAAACTGAACTAGGGACTCCACAATACAATCGGTTTACTAATAGGATAACTAAAACCATTGGGGAGAAGGTTTGTTGCATACTAGCGATGTCTATATTGCCAAAGAAATTTTTGGGATAAGTAGTCCCAACTTTGGTCTACCTAATTAATCGAGCTCCCTTAGTTTTACTGGATTTTGAGATTTTCCATAGAACGTGGACTGGAAAGGATCCTAAATATCATCATTTGGGAATTTTTAATCACAAAGTATTTATACACTTACCTAAGGATCAGAGAAAGAAGCTTGACCCAAAGTCAATACCTTGCATCTTTACTGGTTATAGTGGTGATTAGTTTAGCTTCAGACTTGAAGACCTAGAGAAGTAAAGCTGGTAAGGATTAGGGAAGTGATGTTTTGGGAGCACAAGCGATCCTCTGATTGGTGATAAATCATCATAATGTAGCTCATTAAATGGCATAGTTTGCTCTTCACCAATTCCTTTGACTATTGAGCAGTTTAGAGATGAAGAAGATGAATTGTGTGATGCAAACACATATTGATGGTGATCAGATGCAATCTGATAATGATGAGCTACATAAACCATATCTAGATAATATCAAAGATTTCATTGAAGATAGTGAGATGGGGAGCAATTGGATCCAACATTAAATGAACCACAACTTTAAAGGTCAATAAGGGAGAAAAGGCCTTTTACAAGGTATCTAAGTTTTGAATACTTGCTACTTACAACTGAGGAGGAGCCTAAAAATGTGTAAGAGATTGCATCTTATGAACAAAAAAAAATTTGGCTCGCAACTTGAAGGAAGAAATGGATTCTTTGAAGAAGAATAGTATATATGAGCTTCTAAAACTTCCAAAAGATAAAAAGGCATTGAAGAATAAGTAGGTATTTAAGATAAAGAGAGATAATAAAAAGCTGGTAAAGCACAAGGCAAGGATGGTAGTGAAAAGATTTTGTTAAAAGAAATATATTGACTTTGATGAAATCTTTTCTTCTTGATGTATGTCGAATGCACTAGAAAATAAAATCTAATTCTGAGCACTAAGATTTATAACAATGGTGAGTAATGATCGTATCCACATGGATTGTTCATGTAGCTTTTATAAAGAAAGGAATCGTTGTTTAGGATATAGGGGCTTGGTTGGAATTGAAAGACAAAATAAAGTAAAATTGAACTAAACAAAATAATTTAAATCAAATAGACAAAAATGATAAAATTGATGAATGAGTTTGGAATCTAGTTCTCGATTCAATCTTAGCCTGTACACAGTTAAACTTACTTCATTGTCTTGTTGTTCTCACATCTTTCATAGAAAATATTATTGTATGTTAAAAATAAGCTTTGTTAGCCCCTATTTTGCCTTAGATAGTGTTAAATCAAAATAAGCTATTTAACTAAACCTAACTATCGAACAACCTAGAACAAGCTCTCTAGATTTAGTAGGACAACTGCATTACGAACTTGTAAAACATATTAATTTAAGCAACAACCACACAAGCTTGATGTTATCCTTAATGATTCAACACTATTATTTACCACAAATGAATTGAAAATATAACTATTACATATTGTATTTCATATTCTTGCAATGGATTCATACATAAATAATCTATTGAGAATGAGAATATTAATCATTCATACATGAACACCCAAAACATTAAGCTAAGAATAATAAAAACAATTTCTACAGAGAGAATTTTAATAATAAACAATAACGAGATGCCCAAATGTGTTCTTCGAGTTTAATTTCCCCTATAAACTAGAAGAAGGAAGATTAGCCCTCCATAAATCCTGATTAAGTGCTTGCCTCTCTTCATGTTCCAAAAATGATTCATCCCTTCTTTGTCCACTCAAATGTCTATTTATATGAAACGTTATGGTTTTTAAGAGATGTACGGTTAGGTGTGTGTCTGTGCATCCAACCATAGATCACCAAAAATGTTCCATACGTAAAGATACACGACTGTGTAAGTAGATACATGGTTTTGTATCTTACACATCATGTTGAAATGTTCTTTTTCTTACATTTTCTTGTCCCATCTTCACCCTAATCCATCTCCTTCTTGTTCTACAAAGACAAATTAGTTTGAACATCAAGAGGATGGCTCAAAGAATATGCTTTTAACTCATTTTAGCTTTTGTGCTTCCAACTTATACCTAAAACAATGTGAACCAAAATAAGTATTATAAACATTTCATAGTATTAATTACTAAGTGTTATAGACTAAATGTATAATCATTTAAGCACACATCAAGCTCCCCCACACTCAGCTTTTAACCATCCTTAGGCAAAATAATAAAATCAAAATCAAAACTAAAACATTTCCACATTTTCCATATTTCCCAAGAATTTATAGCCAGAAGAAAAAATAAATAACTTTCAAAATCATAGCAACAACATAACATTAAATCCCTCTTCTCATGATCAATCAATAATCATTCCCTTCAAAAACTAAGCAATCTAATGGTAGACTTTGACAAAATTTGTTTAAGAATAAGATAGATTTATAGGCACACTCAAACACCATTCATGATCAAGACATTCGACAAATTTGTATATCATTTCATTTCTCTACCACTAACATTCATGTTCATTTTAAAGGAATTTTTGTGATTGTAATGTGGGAAAAGGTTAGATAATGTAGTGTAAAAGCCATGAAAACATGTCCCTCGTTTTCATTATACTCAAATCACCCATCCAATACAAATTTAGGAGGAAAAACTAATCATGAATAACTTTGCAAGACAATTGCATTTTCTCCTTGATACTTTATATATATATATATATATATATATGTATATATATATTCTTTTTTACTTTCCTTTTCTCTTTTTATTTTTCTTTATTTTATTTTTTTATATAAACATTGAATGGAACGACATTAACATTTTGAATGCATTAATAAGAGATAGAACAACATTATAACAATTAACAAACCTACACATGTGCACACCCTCACATTTATACTTTTGTGCATCCACAAACATCAACAATCATAAATGCTTCACTAGCTTTAAGGCTTAGGTAGGACATTTGGCTAAGTTTAAGGCATGTAATGTGGTTATCACAAAAGAAAATGCAAATAAGGCTCAAGGGGGCTTATTAGAAGGAAACATCATATCAATAGGTAGGCTATTTGGATAATGTAACTTATGAAACAAAGAATGCCTATGTCATTTCCAAGTTAATGCATGTGATAAAATGTGGTCTTGAATAGAAAATCAAAGCAAAGTCAGGATGTACATATCATGAAAGTCACATATAAACAAAAGACAATAAGAATGATATGGATCTGTCAATCTATAAAGGCTCAAAATCTCACTAGTTTGTGTCTACCCACTAGTCACTTCTCTTCTAAAGATAATGTATATTGACCAATCACAATAGTAAAAGTACGTGCTCAAGTTTTCATAAATTTTTCTAGTCAATTCACTCTCTAATTATGACTATATAATCCTAAAAGCAATAGAATTGAGAAAATGTTTATTTGTCTGTTTGAATTTTTCATTAAAAAAGGCCTAAGAATCACTCATAAGCAACAATATATATATATATATATATAATCTTACATCGTCCCTAATGTAACATCAAATGTAAGAAATGGAGCATTTAATAGAAACAACAAATGCGAGAATGTAAATAAAAAGGAACAAACTTCCCTTGGGTTTGACATTTTCTACTTGACTTTCTTTAGGATAATGCTTGAGTCGATGAACACTTACATACAATGTCTTCCTTATTTTTAAACTCTTAATTTCTACTGGACTATAGGAAAAGACCTTATTAATCATAAAAGGATTGACCAAATAAGTACGAAATTTATGCAAAAATAGTTTATATTCAGTGCAATAAGGAAGCACTTTTTAACCAATGATAAAGCTTTTCATCGAGAAATTAAAAGTTTTAGTCTTCTTTTTCATTAAAACTATTTGTTGTTTGTTTGTATGCTTTGGCACATTATCTTCCTGTATTGGAGGGTTAATCACATTAGTTGAAAAAATTGAATGGTCATTTTGGGGGTGCATATTAACATTTAAAATATTGTAATGAGTAACTTCCCCATCAAATTCTATCATGAGGGTACCCTCATGAACATCTATCTTAGTTTGGGTCGTGTTAAGAAATGGGCTCCCTAGTAAGATAGGTATTGGATTACAGGAAGTTTCATCATTCATGTCAATCACATAAAAATTAGTAGGAAATATTAGTTCATTTACCTACAGCAGCACATCCTCAATCGTCCCATCTAGATAAGCGTTAGTACAATTTGCCAATTGTATGATAACACTATTTTTTTTTAACGTCCCTAAATTTAAAGAAGTATACATAGAACAAGGCATAACATTAATTGATGCTCTTAAATCTAACATGGCCTGTTTAATCTCAATGTTACAAATTTTGCAAGGAATAGTAAACATGCCTAGGTCCTTACACTTAGGAGGTATTTTCTTTTTAAAGACTACAGAAATAGTTTCACTCATCCTAATCATTTCATTACCTCTTAGCTTTCGCTCATTCGTACACAATTCCTTAAGGAATTCGGTATGACTCAACACTTGCATAATCACATATATCAGTGGGATATTCACCTCAACCTTTTGAAAGGTCTCCTAGATCTCCATATCCTTATCCTCCTTGTTTGACTTTGCTAACTTGCCAGGGAAAGGTGGAGGATTAGTTTTTACAACAATTGAGAATTTAGAATTTACCTATGATCTAGAAGACATATCCCTTTGTTCTTTAAGCTCCTTCTCAACTTCTTCTTCACTGACCATCCTTTATGTAATCCTTTCAAGATCCTTAAGCTTCTTACCACTCCTCAAGGTGATTGCACTAGGATTCTTCATTTTTATCTCAAGTTGTGATGACAGTTTTCCTCCTCTTTAGGCTTCTAAATGGTTGATAGCCACTGCCATCTGACTCACCTGATTCAACTAAATCTCTAAATTATCAATGGTGGAATTCATCTCCTAAAATTTAGATTTGGTCTCCTACTAAAACTATTATACATCCTAATAAAGTTGGAAAGTGTTAGTTGGAAGAGAGTTAACTATATCTTCCAAAGATGTATCTGGATTCGAGGAAGAAGTAATGGCTTTGGTTGGACTTACTGCACTCCTTGTGGCTTATTGAGGAAGTAAATTTTCTACTTATTCCCTCCATAACTGAGTTTGGGATGATCCCGTACTTCCCTCTTGTGAGGTTAGGCAACCATTAGTTGGATGACTTGTATTTGCACATATTTTGCATGCCTTTACCTGTGCCTATCTAACAACAATTTGTCTAACCAAAGACATTAGCTCATCTAAATGATGTTTAATAGAAGAAGTGCTTACCTCATTTATACGATGAAAATCATTACAAGTGACAAATTGTTGAGTATTAGTGGCCATGGGCTCAATTAACATTCGACCCTCCATGGGAGTCTTTTCACAAAGTGCCCACCACTCGCTGCACCCATAAGTGATAATCCTTTGTATATTGAATAGGGAGTTTTTTTATATGCAGTGGTGGGGGCAGTTGATAGATAACTTCTTGAAGTGCTCCCAATACTCATAAAAGGACCTTCTGTTGTATTGCTTAATCCTGCATATCTCTTTTCTTATGTTGGTTGTCTTCGATGTTAGAAAATATTTCTCCAAAAATAGCTTTTTCATCTCAATCCACATGTTCACGATCCTAACAAGCAAATCAAATCACCCGTCCTTTGCTACATTTTAAAGTTAGAATGGTAAAGCCCTTAATATGATCTACTCGTCTATCACCCCGAGATGTTTCATTCAAACAGACCATGTCAAGTTCCTTGAGATCCTTATATGCATCCTTACTTACAAGTCCATTAGAATTAAGCATCAAATGGATACATCTAGACCAAAGTTCAAAAGTAACATGTTTAGCAAAATTTGGCAAAGCAATACATAATGGTCTTTGAGTTAAGTCTACTACAGCCAACTCCCTTAATGTTCTCGGATTAGCCATTGTTTCTTCAAATTCAAGCTCTTGTTGTACTTCTGGAGTTGTTCTGGTTTCCCTTCGCAACCTCCTTAGTGTCTTTCAATTTCTAGACCAAATTGTAGAGTTTCATTATGAGGACGTCTAGTTACTATAATACACTAACATTAACAAACATCAAAAGATTAAGAAATAACTAAAAAATGATTATAAACAAATAAATATACAAAACACCGATTGAAATCAAAAGAAAAAAGTAAAGCACCATATTCCACAACAAAGGTGCCAAAATTCTCAATGCACGTTGAACTCACCAAAACATAAAACCTAACTCGATACACTAAGATTTATAGTAGAAATAAGTAGAGATCGCATCCACTGCGAGTGTTCATGTAGCTTTTGTACTGAAAAGAATTGATGTTTAGGATATGGGGGTTTTGCTGGAATTGAAATACAAAATAAAGTAAAATTTAACTAACCAAAGCAATTTAAATCAAATAGAAAAATTGATAAAATTGATGATTGAGTTTGGAATCTAGTTCTTGGTTCATTCATAAGCTACACACAGTTAAACATACTTCATTGTCTTGTTGTTTTGACACCACTCTTAGAAACTATTAATGGTAGGTTAACCATAAGCTCTGTTAACCCCAATTTTCCCTTAGATTGTGTTTAATCAAAATAAGCTCTTTAACTAAACTTAGCTATCAAACAACCTAGAATAAGCTCTCTACATTTAGTAGGACAACTACATTACCAACTAGGAAAATAGATTAATCTAGGCAATAATCTCAAAATCTTGGTCCATTTAACCTATGTCATGTTATTCCTAATGATTCATCAACATTAGTTTACCACAAATGAATTGAAAATACAATTATTAAATATTGTATTCCATTTTTTTAAGCAATGAGTTTATAAGTAAACAGTCTATTGAGAACAAGAATATTAATCATTCATACATGAATACCCAAAATATTAAGATAAGAATAACATAAACAATTTCTATAGAAAGAGAGTCAATCATACACAATGAAAAGATGCCTAAATGTGTTCTTTATCTTTGATTTCCCTTACGAATTAGAAGGAGCATTAACCATCCATATATCTCCAAAAAGTAGGAGTTTTGCCCCATTTTTATTCCAAAAAATGATTCATCCATTTTTTTGGCAGCTCAAATGTCTATTTATATAAAAAATTAAGGTTTTGGAGAGGTGTACTGTTGGTTGCACACCTGTGTATAACCAAAAAATCTCCATTTAACTATGTATTTTGAAGGTTATGTTAAAATGTTCTTTTTTTTAAATTTCTTGTCCCATCTTCACCCTAATCGACTCCTTCTTGTTCCACAAAGACAAATGAATTTGAACATTAAGAGGATGGCTTAAAGAATGTGCTTTTAACTCATCATAGCTCCTGTGCTTCCAACATGTTCCTAAAACCAAAATAATTATCTTAAGCATTTCATAGTATTAATCACTAAGTGTTATAGAGTAAATACATAATCAATTAAGCACACATCACACTTGTAGTCAAGATGAGCTCAATTCGAACAATTTTGGGTCTAACTACTAGTTTAGATCTTGAACTCAAGCAACTAGATGCTAAAACAACCTTCTTATATGGAGATTTAGATGAGGAGATATACATGAAGCAGCCAGAAGGTTTTAAAGATAAAGGCAAGGAAATTTTGGTCTCTAAGTTAAAGAAAAGTCTTTATAGCTTAAAAAAACCTTTAAGGAAGTGGTATCAGAAGTTTGATTCATTTATGAGGAATCATACTTTCAAGCCAACTTATGCCAATGCTTACATGTATTTCAAGAAGTTCATAGGTGAGAACTTCATCGTTCTTCTTCTTTATATTGACAACATGCTACTTGTGGGTTAAGACATTGTAATAATTCAAAAGTTGGTGGAGGAATTGACTAAATCTTTTGATATGAAAGATTTGGGACCTTTAAAGCTTATTTTAGGTGTGGAGATAACTTTAGGAAGAAAGGATAACCATTATGGATGTCCTGGGAGATATATTAAATGAGTGCTACAAGGTTCAATAGGCAGCATACTAAGCTAGTTAGTATGCCACTGGCATGCAATTTCAAGCTTTGGAAGCATACATGTACCTTAACAAAAAAGGAGAAATATGGTATGTTTTCTATTCCATACTCATCTGTAGTAGGGTCTTTGATGTATGCAATGGTGTGCAAAAGCCTATATATTGCTCAAGCTATTATCATGGTGAACAGATTCTTGTCAAGTCTAGGGAGGTTCACTAGGAAGAAGTGAAATGCATTTTGAGATGCTTAAAAAACACATCAAAGTGGAGTTTGTTTTCTGGCAATGTTGAGCTAACTCTAAAAGTATTTACAGATGTAGATATGGCTAGAGATCTTGATGGAAGAAAATCCACTTTGGGTTTGCTATTCAAGTTTGTAAAAGGAGCCATCTAATAGCAATCCAAGCTACCAAAGTGTGTGGCTTTATCTATGACTGAAGCAGAATATGTAGTTACAATGGAAGCTTGTAAGTAGATTCTCTAGCTAAAAGGGTTACTTTAAGAGTTGGATGTGAAGCAAGAAGACTATGTAGTAGTTTGTGATAGTCAAAGTACTATTGACTTGAACAAAAATACTATGTACCATTCCCTTACAATACACAAAGATGTCAGATATTATTGGTCAAGGTTTGTGATAGAAGTGCAACAATTAATAGTGAAGAAATTTTATACTAATTTGAATGGTGTTGATATGCTGACCAGAGTGGTTCTAGGAAACAAGCATAAGCTTAGTAGTAAGCATGCCAGGATGTATCTCAAGTAGATGATGGAGAATAACATATCTTCCCTAAATTTGGACATGAGGGGGAGATTATTGAGTGTCCAACCCTATTTTGAGAATTTTAGTGATTGAAGACTACTTTTTAGTTTGTGGGGATGATGAACAAGTGAAGGTAAAATGGAATAATGTCTTATGGGGAAATACACAATCGTGTAGAGCGATATGCACCCATATCATGACTTACATAACCATATGGATAAACTATGTAAATCCTTGTAAACTTGTGAAGAAAGTGTAAAGAGGTTAAGACATACACGGTCTTGTACACACTCAAGCGAAGATATATGACTGTGTGTGGAGAACACATAACTCTCTATAACCACGTATGTTCACCGCTGAGGTGGTGTTAGAACATACATGGTTACCTAGACAGCTGTGTAAGTGATCGTGTAAGTTACAAAAAGAGTATTTCATGATATAGAAGAGAAAATGACATAGATTTTGGTAGAGATTGTGACCATATCATCCATAAGTGAGGAAAAATAAAGAGAGAGCAAAGAGTGTTATATTCTTATCCTAAGTTTGATTGTTTTAGGGATTAGCTTGAGTGATTGTTGATTTTAACTTTAACTTTGGTTTCAATCATGAAACTTTGTGAGACAACTTGTTTTTCTATAAATTCTTATTGAGTTTACTTGTTTTATTTGTCAATTTGTCCTGTGGTTTTTTTCCTCTACATTGAAGGGTTTTCCATATAAATCTTGGTGTTTGTCTAATCGTTTAAAGTTTCTTATTCTCATATTGTTTTGTTGCTTCAACTTGAAGAGTTCTTTCTTGTCTTTGATATTTGATTGATCTTTTAGAGAGTTGTGTTGTTTGTCTCACAATAATTATGATGCCATTATAATTATGAGATTTATATTATATTTATGTGTTATCCCTAAATTATTCCTAGTCATTATTCTATTGAGACTGAATATTAATAGACTATAAAAATACTAGCACGTATTATGTTTCTTTCTTATAAAAAATAGTTAATCTCATAGAATAAAGTATAACGATATTTAAAAAAACTTGCAAGTACTAAGTAGAAAACAAGTTCATTGAATAGACACCATCTAAAATTGCAATTGGAATATTATTTATATGTCTATGAAAATTCTCATTGTGATGATTATATAAGTAATCTTTTAACTTGAGATTTTCAAAGTTATCTAATACATGAAATATATTTTTTATTCTACTTATGACCTATTCTAGTTAATGGTAGCTCAGTCGATAGTCATTGGATACAGAATGAACTATATAGAGATAGTTGAGCGATCAATATATGATTCATTACAGTTGAGCGATCAATATAAGATTAATTACCCTAAAGTGATTAGGGAGAATGTTTTATTGTTCTCTAGGTATTGATTTGAGAAATCCTTGATCAAAGTAGAATGATATTTTGAAAATGATTTTCAAATGTCATTATTAATTGAATTAATTATTAATTGTGGAGAACTAACATGATTGGACTCAAATAGAATAGACATTAATTCTATGTTCTATGTCTAATTGGAAAATTGTATGGTAAAATGATTGAATTGTATGAACATATTATGCATGGAAAGGTAAGTCAGAACTATTTTGGCATTCCTAAATATTTGGGTAGTCATAATGACACAAACCTTGATCTATAAATATAAATTGTTTAATTAGATAATTAAAGATAAATTAAAATTTTAATTTGTCTAATCTTAGATATGATTTAAGATTATAATTTATGTTCATTTCAACATATTTGAGACCTTAATAGGTCACAATTGGAAATAGAAAAGATGATTATAATCAAGTTGGACTTGATTATAAAATTTGAGAAACTTTATGATTAAATATTACATATTAAATAAATAACGATCAATATGAGATATTAGTCTTATTTGGATATAATTGGTATTTAATTAAAATTAATTTTAATAATTCCATTTAAATTAAATTACTATAACTTTCAAAGTCTATTATAAATAGGTTTAGGCTTCAAGGAAGCTAACCCGCTTTGCAATAGTCACAAAGTTCTCACAATATATTCTACGGATACTTATAAAGGTTAGATACTTATACAGCTATGGTAGTTAAGAAGAGTCAATGTTAGAAACATTTTGAGGGAAATAACTAGAAAAGTGTTAAACTTTGTAATAAGGTAGGAATTACAATTCACGCTTTATTATAATTTATGTGCCAATCGTTTTATAAAATTTAAGACGTCTTTAATAATTACACTATGTGCAGTATCATATCCCACTACAATATTCCAATAGAAATATCAGATCCATTGTAACTCTATAATTTGATTAAATGTATTTAATTATTATTAATGAAATTTTGGAATTGAAATAAAACCTTAATCAAAAGATTATATTGAATTGAACATAATCTCAAATAGTTTTAAGATTAATAATTTACAAACCTTAAAATCATATCTATATATGATTATTTTAATTGAAAGAGTTCAAATAATAGGAATCAAAATTATATAATTAAGAAAATTTGATTATAAAAATCCAAAAACCACAAACTTATGAAACTTGAAAAACAAACCTCGTGGCAGGTGAGGCTAATTAAGTTTTGTTTTAGCTATTTAGTGTATTTATCTACTATTATTTTGCAATTGTTTGGTGATTTAGTCCGTGCCATGGTCTAGAAATGTCTAGATTTTGTGGCTTCTTTATGGTGTGTACTGTTTTTGTATGGATTGCTAGAAATTGTGGTTGTCCCGATGTTAGAATAATAAGAAGATGAGATTAAAGTTTGGCAGAGTAGGATGCGACTGCTATTCCATGGGTTAGGCACAAGAGAAAAAAGAGTTGCCAAGGTGCTTTCGACGATGAAAAGGCTATTGACGACGTGAGTGACGGCTGGAACACCTGGACCGCAGAAAGAAATGCGGGAGCACAAGCGGCACCATGGAAGAACATGCAGCTTCACTTGTGTGGCATTTAGCGTGATGGTGGAAGATGTAACATTCCGTTTCCATAGAACGGGTTGGATTTTGGAAATTGGTAGACGGGCGATCAATCGAGAAATTAGGAAAAACAGATCTCATGCTCATGCAAATGTGAATAGTGATTTTTACACATGAAAAATGTTTGTACATGCATTCATGACATTTCCCGGTATAATTGTGAATAAATGTGAATT
>JAOQMS010000009.1:4828600-4838981 GCA_027563885.1 Erythroxylum longipes | reverse complement strand
TATTCATCTCCACTGACTCACCATTTGTCATAATGACAACCTGTAGTGGAGTCTTCCTAACTTAAACAATATTATCCCTATACTCCTCACGTGTACTATTTATCTCCACTGATTCACCATTTGTCATAATTACAATTTGTCATACTTACCCAAAAATGCCAAATGAAAGCATGTACAATTAGATGAATGCGCCAAACAATATGTAAGTCATAAATAACTTATGTCTAACGTTCATTTATCTTAAGTCATATAAGTGTCTCACGAATAATTGTTCTAGCCGTATAGGTAACGGGATGTTACAAGTATAATCTGGAGTTTTGAGCTGAATGGAAAGCCTAATAAGTAAGTAGCAATCTGATCCTTAAGGCACGTTTAGTAGTATGTGAATCATACTTGACTTGGAATGAAATGCATGTAATGTTGGTGATGATATGTGCTGGAAGTATGTTGATTGAACTTGGAAGTTTTCTATGCTTGCTTTTGGTGTATGAAAACCGTGAGATATAAATTGATTCATGGATGAATTAGCTCTGGATTTGAAGTATAATGAAGGTGGATTTATGCTAAAGAAAGATGTTAATTAAGTGTTCTTGAATTGAGAAATAACTAGGACTATATGCATGATAATGTAAGATAGTTTCTGGTTTGATTTTTGATGCATGAAAGACAATAATTTATGAGCTATCAATTGAATAATTTTGAACTGGAATTGGAGATGATATTGATGAGGAATTGGAGTATAATTCAGGTCTAATTGAGGTATAATTGATGGACTATAAAGAAGATGTTTTGAATTTGGTATAAAGAAGATAAAATCTGGAAAAAAAAACTAATGAATGGATACTTTTCTGGTCTGTTTTCACATATGAAAATGGTAGATTTTGGAAAGTTGTATGGATGATCTAAGTTAGGAATTGAAGTATAATTGATGAGGAATTCAAGCTAAAGATAGGTTTTATTAAGGTGTTTTCAAATCTAAAAAATTTGAGTTGTAGGTGTGTTGTAAAACAATGAATGTTAATGACACAAGTAAGCAGAATTTTGTAAGCCTTAGTGTAACCAATTTGGAAGTTTAATTAACCTGAAATGAAGTAACCTTAAGGGACACGAAATCTGGAAAATTTCAGATGTTAGTGATGCCTTTAAGCTTGTTAAATTCGTGAGGTATTAAAGGTAGAAAAGTTACATACATTAGTGATGTTGATGACAAATTATGGAATTTTAATTTTAGCCTTGTGTTTGTTGAATCTGCTGGGAAATTTCACTCTAAATTGGTATATTTGGACTTGATTAAGGTTAGGAATGAGCCTAGATTGTTGCTTGATTAATTGGTTAAGATCTTGATAAGTTTATATAGTTAATTGATGTTATAATCTAAAGAATGGACTGTTTTGACGTGTTAAGTTTAAATCTGGAAGTTCTAATTTGTTAAAGGAATAAATGAGTTTTTTTAATGCAAACATGATTTTTAGGACATGAATAATGTGTATAAGGCATGGATGAATGAGTATTGAAGAACATAGGGTAATTATGGATGAGATTTGGGTGAATGTATGAGTATATGTTGCCGGAAAAATTTTGGTGAATGTATAGATTTAGCTTGCTGAAATTTTAGATTCAAAGAACTAATTATGTATGTATTATAAGATGCTTTTGGATCATGGAAATGTTTAAGGATAAGTGTAAAGTATGATTGATGTTGGAGCAAATTAAGCTAATTTAAAGGTACAAACTTAATTGCAAAATGGTAGTATGCAAAGTATGATGTTAAATGGTTAAAATTTATGAATAGTTACATACCTGGAAAGGTCTGTTGAGCATGCGTTAAACATGACATGCATATATATAAGGTCAATTGAGCATGCATTAAGCATGACATATATATATATATACATGATTGAATATCCATTTGATTGATCGACTTCATAATGTGAATTATGTGTGAATTGTATAATTTTAAACGCTCAAGTATAACAACATCATTCAGACATTGTCGGACTATCCAGGCAATAGCGTGATTTGGAGCGTACTGTGAGTAACTTAGATGTTCTCACTAGAATTGATTTAATTATGTTTAATGTCCAATTATTGAACTGCTAATGATATATATGTGATAATTCCAGACATTAATGGTCCGAGGAGTTTGATATCTGGGATTGTATTGGAAGTGTTCTGATTGCATATGAATTTGAAAGTTATTTGTATTCTCAACATATTGTTGAATGCTGGATTTAGGTCTGATGAACATTTGAATCTGATTGTGCATCATGAATAATTGTTATTGATGGCATATTTTGTGATTTGATGCATCACATTAATATGCATGATCAGATAAAGGCGTTGTGACAGGAGTAGCTAGTCTAAAAGATCTTAAAGCTCAGAACTTTGTACGTAAAACCATTAGCTCCAAGATTAATGAGCCCGATATCTACAATGGTTAAGGTACAGTATTTGAAAAGAGCCCGATATCCATAAAGGATATGGGACAGTGAAAGGCGCTCGGTCATAACAAATAACAACGAAAGTGGAGTGTCATATGCATAAGCATTTGTACATATGTAATTGTGAAATTGTTTATGAAATTGTGTTGATAATGTGATATGCCATATTTGTGTATTTGTTGATAATGTGTTTGATTGGGATATGCATGAGCAAATTATGTTTGAAAAGAGTATATGAAATGTATGACATTCATTATGTCTTATTGAGATGAGGAAAGTTGTGAACTTGGTTATATGTGAGATATTTATGTATTTGCTATGAGTGAGCTCATCAATGATGGTTCGCTCACTGAGTTCGCAAAACTCATCAAAATTGTAACGTAGCTTTTTAGATACAAGAGAGGAGACTTAGTTCCTAAGACACTCTAGAAGAACATTTTTGAAAATTAAGATATGGCTCAAAGGTCAGTCAGCTGATATCTGAGGAGTTGTAGGTTGTATTTATGTAGTTCTTTTGTCATGTAGAAATTGTGTATAAAGAGTTGTAAACTCTCAAATGTTTTGGTTATATAAATATTTTTTAATGACTATAGCGTAAATTATGTTTATAAATGAAATGAGGAGTTAAGCTTTTAAGTTTTGAGTTATTCTGAATGATGTCATATAAATGAAAGTGATTGCTCAAACATGTCATTGTCATAGGGTATGTTCTGGAATGTCCTATGGATATTCAGGTATATACTCTACAATTGATTAACATTATAAACAATTAGTTTATGGAAGGTAAATTACTAGGATTTTACTATGGAGATTTCCGCTAATGTATAACTTTTGTGTTTTAAAAGAACATATCTAATCGATAGTCTCATTTATTTTAAAGAATGCCTTAAATTTGAGTGACCTAGTAAAAGTGACAGATTTAAAATGACTGAGTGAAGAAAATATGTTTTAAAAAATTATTTTCCTTATTTTAAAGAATTTATTTCTTTCAAAGACTATTTCTTTAAATAATTTTTTTCTTTCAAAGAATTTACTATTAGTAAAAATTCAAATTAAGATAGAATAATATTTTGTAGTTAAAACATCTATTTTTAACCTTCCAAAAAAAATCTAAAACTTTCCCCAAAAAAATCTATCTTTAAACATTAGCCTAAAACGTAAATGCATTTCCTAAAAATACAAATAAATTACCTATTTGCCAAATAGTATCAAGCAACTAATTAATGCCAGATATACATGCTTTATTTCTGGGACATTATAATATATGTAACTATTGGTTATATTTAATTTTATAGAATATAATCTTATGATAAAGGAAATTTTATTTATAAAAGGCTAAAAGAGTTATCATATTATTGCTTTATACCCTATAGCCAATATATTGATTGTATACTTGTAGACTAATTAATTAAAAATGTTGTTTATCATACATATGTATATTTAATTAGCTAATTTATAAGATAAAGCCCATATGATGAATAGAATTTGTAAATAAATTTATGATGGAATCATAATTATAAGACTTATATTACAGATAAGTATTATCTAAAATTATTTGTAATAATTAATATTAAGATTGCATATTAATAAAACGAAAATATTAGCACGCATTATGTTTCTTTTTTATAAAGGAAGTAGTCAATTTTATAAGCTAAAATATGATTTACTTAAACAATTGTATGAGTAATAGTTAGAGAATAAGTTTACTTGTTTCATATTTTATTTACTAATTATTTTATCATCATCATCATCATCATCATCATCATCATCATGATAATAATAATAATAATATTGGTCGAGGGAAAAAAACCTGTAGCTTTCCTTCCTTCGTTGGGCGATGTTTTTGTGGGGGTGTGCCACCATAAATCGAACTTAAAGCTCTCGCCTTACCAACAAGTCGACAGCTGATGGTTGTAGGTCATGACTATTACCAAAAAGTTCCAATGAAGATGAATATTTCATAAGGAGGAGTGTGCATCTGTATGTTGGGTGTTCTTTTGTCGTGCGACCCAGTAACTTATGTGCGACTTGTGGCCCACACCTCCTATTTGTTTAGGGTGAGTGATGTGAACTCTGATTCAATCCCGCTTATTCAACTCTTTTAGTCTTTTATAGGAAGATGACTTGTTCAATAATTTGTGCATAAGGATAAGGAACTTTAGATGAACTAATGCGAATGGGTGTCAGCTTCGCTGCTCGAAAACACCAAATGTTGACCACATTAAGAGACACGAAAGTGCAAGTAATGCCAGTTTGTGAAGTGGTGTTAAGCATCCTTAGCGATACAAAAAGAGAGGTCATGATAATATCATCTACGTCTGTATCGCTCCTCATGGAGTAGATCCCGCATCCAACCATGACCAGGGAACGGAAAAATTCCCACTATCCTTGGCAAGCCAGCCAGGTCGTGAGTGCGGTGGGAACGTGCTTTCTGAAAAGTTGGGCTAGGTTCAACATAGAATAAAGGGGATGGGCCTAACTAATGTTGTGTTCGCTTTGCCATCTTCTTGGGTTACGGGCGAAGAAAGAGCGTATGTGGGGACTTAGGTTGGGGCACAGCCTAACCAAGAGAGCCATTCCATTTAGGGCGAGACATAATGGGTAGGTATGAGCGGTCTAATGTTCGAGATCTACCCTACCAATAGTATCTGACTTGACTTAAGGAAGAAGGCCCACTTCAATAGAGTTACGGTTATATAACTTGTCAAAGCTCTTGATAACAGGTGGTACATACTTTAGACGTTGGTGTTCAACTTCCATTTCATTCGCTCCACCTTTGCCTATGATCTCCTTTCTCTCCACTCTAGATTGAGTAAATATTTGAGGAGCTATGTAATTTCGCTCGACAACAAAAGAGCGAATTTGCGACTTAATAGCGAATAAGCGACTCACCCGACATGCGATTTATCTAGTTTTTCTTCTTATTATTATTATTGTTCCTTTCTTATGGATCATTTGAAAACAATCTCTCTACTAGTTAGGGATAAGTTGCATATTACTAAACCTCTCTAGACCTTGTGTATCGATAAGATTTATATTGAATGTTGTTATTGTTGTTATTATTGTTGCAGTTAAAGAACAATTGAGAATTGAAAAGGTAATATAATTAAGTTAAACTTGATTGTAAAGTTTGAAAAATTTTATAATCAAGTATAAGATATTTGATTGGACTAATACTATACATCGTATTTTATTTAAACTTAATTGGTGTTTAATTAGAATAAATTATAATTCTAATTAAAAGTTAATTAAAATTAGAATTGAGAATTATATTTCAATTAAATTACTTAAAGATTCATCCTGTTATAGACAGGTAGAGACTTTATAGGAGCTAATACTCTTAACATAACCCACTCAGTAATATTTGTTGAGTTTTCTCCTCCTACTTATATAGTACTTACATAACACAATAATGGTAGTTTTCTACATATCTATTCAATTTCAAAGGGACATGCCAATGATGAAAATTAAATTATAATCTATATTTCATATTTTACTATATTTATACAACATTTATATTATAAATTAAAAAATATTTTTAAAAATCATAAAAGTTATATTCTTCTATTTCGTATATAACATTTCAATAATTGAGTGGATGTATTACGACGAACAAAATCTATATATAGACTTCACTGATGTGTATAATTTGTTTTGCAAGCAAACAACTATTTTAATCACAGGAAAACTTTATTTTTACTTCAATTTTACAAATTTGTAGTAGAAAAAAATTATGTAAAGAGCGCACGTGTTTTAAATACTAAAATGGTATCAATTTCAAGTTGGACGTAAAACGAGAGAATCTAATTTCATTAAAAAAAGGTGTGATTGATAGAAAGCTTAATTCAATTGCTTTCACATTTTTGCGATTCCTTTGTTTTAAGGATCCCCGTATTCCGGTCGATTCCGGGCAGGAGAGCTCAAAGCAAATGCCGTAAGTCCATCGCCCAGACATAACACAGATGGATTGTCAACTCTTCTCCTTCATTTTCTTTTTAACTTTTGGTTATGGCTCCACCCATTTACCTGTTATTGGGATGCGCTATGATTGTTTTGGGTAGTCCAGCTAATTATTCTAACTGTAGCCCAACGTTCATAAGATGGAGTGTGTGCGGAAACAATCATCGTCCAATTTATGTGTTTGTTACAGTTTTTTAATTTTGTAATTAAAATAAAATAGTAACTAATGTTCGAGAATAGAAGATCTGGTACTAAACATCACCATTCTCATCAACAAACATAGGTCATGTACAGCTGTCGAAATGATGTGCCGTAGGCAGTAATTTATGAACGTATTACTACAAGTACCATAGAAACGGTCAAGTTTTAGAGCAAATGACATTCCCATTCTATTAAATTAATCTCCAGATCGTGGTCCGTTGGGTTCCGCTTTTTCGTTCTTGTCATTATCTGACACATGGGTCCCACACCACCCAGCATCTCGATCTAAGCGCCCGTGCTTTTATGTGGTCTTAAAACACTTCCCAACTACACTCTTGAGTCTGAACTCTGAACCCCCCACTTAGCCTAGACACCGGAGAGTCTCTCTGCTTCTCCCAGTTGCAGAGCCAGAGAATGGCGGAGAGTGGTTACATGATCTGTTGCTTCCTCTTGCTTGCTTGCTTCTTTACTTTTGCAGGCATGAATGGTGCTAATAACTAATGCTTTCTGCTTCTTTTTGTTGTCTACTTTTGACGAATGTCGTGTTACATTTTGCAGATGCGGGGTCAATCGGAGTAAACTACGGAAGAATAGCAAACAACCTACCATCTGCAGTCAAAGTGGTGCAGCTTCTCAAATCTCAGGGCTTGCAGCGGGTCAAGGTCTTCGACACCGATCCGTCTGTTCTAAAAGCTTTAGCTGGATCCAACATCAAGATCACCGTCGACCTCCCCAACGAACTCCTTTACACCGCCGCTAAATATCCTTCCTTTTCCCAGTCATGGGTTAAACGGAACGTTGCCGCTTACCATCCTTCCACCCAAATCGAAGCCATTGCCGTCGGAAACGAAGTTTTCGTTGACCACCATAACACTACCAAGTTCCTCATACCCGCCATGAAAAATATCCACCAAGCTCTTGTCAACTTAAACCTCCACTCCTCTATTAAAGTCTCTTCACCGATTGCTCTAAGCGCTCTGCAAACCTCGTACCCGTCGTCAGCCGGTGCATTCCGACCGGAGCTAGTGGAGCCCGTTTTTGAACCAATGCTGAGTTTCCTACGTCAAACCGGGTCATACCTCATGGTGAATGCCTACCCGTTTTTCGCATACGAGTCAAACTCTGACGTCATTTCTCTTGACTACGCTTTGTTCAGAGAGAACCCTGGTGTAGTGGATTCGGGTAACGGGCTAAGATACTTCAGTCTATTTGATGCCCAGCTCGACGCCGTTTTTGCTGCATTGTCTGCGTTGAAGTATGATGACATAAACATTGTTGTAACCGAGACCGGTTGGCCATCCAAAGGTGACGAGACTGAGATTGGAGCTAGCGTAGAAAATGCGGCAGCCTACAACGGTAATCTCGTCCGTAGGATTCTCGCTGGTGGCGGGACCCCACTTAGACCCAAAGCAGATCTCGCCGTCTATATCTTTGCTCTTTTCAACGAGAACGAAAAGGATGGCCCCACATCCGAGAGAAATTACGGCCTCTTTTACCCCAACCAGCAGAAGGTTTATGATATTCCCTTCACCATGGAGGGCAGTCGGCCGGTCGCAGCTCCTGTGGACGGCGGAGTGTCGAAGAGCTCTACAGGGAACACGTGGTGCGTGGCAAGTGGTGAGGCCGGGAAGGAGAAGCTGCAAGCTGCTCTAGATTACGCTTGTGGAGAAGGAGGAGCAGATTGCCGTCCGATTCAGCCAGGTTCGACGTGTTACAAACCTAACACGTTGGAGGCGCACGCGTCGTACGCATTCAACAGTTATTATCAGAAGCAAGGGCGCGCTGGTGGAAGCTGTTACTTCGGAGGCGCGGCTTACGTAGTCACCCAACAACCCAGTGCGTATTTTTAGCCTAATTTTTGTTCAACTGCTTTCTGCTGATGCTTTTACTAACATGTGAAGCCAACTTAATATACAAATGGAAATAAGATAGATAAAAGCGATATGATGGAGTGGTGTATGGTGGACAGTGCACGAAGGATGGCACGTACAGGAATCAAATGTCAAAAAGGACAGGACCACGTGACTGGTCAGGACATTGACGGAGGATTCTTATCAGGACACGGCAGGGCTGACCTGTTTTACTGTTTTTAATCTTGAATTCTGTGAATACTTTCTTTTTGTTTTTTTTACTAGGATGAATTATTTATTGGGTAGTAGCAAAAGGGGTTATTTTTCTTTACCCGAGTATTTTAACAGGCACTACTTTATGTTTGCAGAGTACGGGCAATGCAATTTCCCCACAGGATACTGAAGCAAACCAGAAAATATCATCGTAAATTTTTGGGTGGGGGATCTGAAATCAACTGTATTTATTGTTGACTAGAAGGGGGGTTGTTGTTTGACAATTATTTTGCTGATGTTTTGTATAATATAAGTTAAAAAGACTTGCCACTTCCTTTTCCTATTCTAAACTTCATTCTTGATAAGTGTTTTTTTGTGTGGGTTTTATAAGCTTAATTCGGGTTTGTTATTGCCTCCGCGGGAGTCCCAAGTAATAAATTTTTCTTTTGATTTCGCGCTAATGCCGCATTGCTAGAAACCAAAGTTATGAATACTATACTGGGCTCGATATCGGATTGAGTTCTGGAATAGAATTATACCGATACTAGTTGGTACTGGATACTATTTCGGGTAATTTTTTAAATTTATAAAACAGTCCCTAAAATTTTTAAAATTTACAAAATAGTCTATATTAGTATATAGTACAGTTGTATTGTATACTTTACTAGGTTACTGTTTACATCAACCATGTTTTCAAAAATTTTAATAATAAATAATAATGACAATTAATATGAAATAACAATAATTTTTAAATATTTTACATATAAATAATAACCACAATTAATATAAATAAAGACAATCATTATCATACAATCATAAAATTAAGAATAATACAAAATATTTAAAATAAATAATACAATTTCATAATTTTAATAAATAATATTACATCAAAAGATTCAAAACATTCAATAAAAAGAACAATAAATATTACAAAACGAGTTGATGACGAAGAAACAATCAAGTAGAAGTTAAACCTGAAACAAAAACATTATAGTTACATTGCATATATAGAATTTAACATAAACATCAAATACAAGTAAAATTAAAAGAAGAGGAAAAATAAAAACTTGGAATTCAATCGTCAATGGGAGGATACCTGCTAGAACTGCACTGACCCCAGTGATCATTTGGTACAAAATCCTCATCATTGAGAGGAGCTTCATCATCATTATCATTCAAATTTAATGTACCAAATGACATGTCAATACTTTCTCATCCAAGATTATCTTCCAAATCTAAATCATTGACATAAACTAAATTGGGTTTTTTAAAAACCCAATCCGCCAAAACATCAATATTATCAATGGCAGTTGGATCAGTTGACCTACTTGTGCTATTAAGACTCTAGTAAACAATTAAATTTAATTATTAGAAAATTATACGAAATTATATCGAAATTAATAATGATAATAATGAAAATAACATACCTTTCCCGAAGCTTTAAATTGTAACAAACAAAAACCAAGTCATTCAACCTCTTATGCTCCAATCTATTCCCTTTCTTTGAGTGGATAAATTCACATGTGCTCCAGTTTCGTTCACACCCAGTTGCACTCATACATTGACTTAAAATTCGAATCGCAAACCTTTTCAATTCTGGAACATTATTTTTGAATTGATCCCACCAAGAAAATGCAAGTTATAAGATAACAAAAGTAGTGTTATAAACAAAATAAAGTTATAATTAATTTTCAACAAATAAGAAATAGGAAATAA
>JAOQMS010000009.1:4771918-4790630 GCA_027563885.1 Erythroxylum longipes | reverse complement strand
TGGTTTTAAAAATCTTGTGATTTACAATTACAGCTTTTAATTATTTAAATTGATATGATGCCATGTGGAGTTCTGTATTGATCGCACGTAGCGCTCCCTTATTTTAGGATATGTATCGGAATGACCAACGGGCATTCCGGTGCATACTCTAGGGTAAAGGGGTGTTACAATTTCCGTCACTAAAACCTATTTTTCTTGTTGTGTTATATTTGTAAATAATTTCCATTTACCTTAAATTATGGATAGAAAGAGTCATCGAAGAAATGACTGTAAGTAAAATTTGGCGACAAATAAAATGAATCTGTCTTAAATTTAGCGACAAAAATTTGTATATTTGTCGGTAAATTTAACGACAAAATTTTTCATTTCTGTCGCTAAATTAAGGTAAATTTAAAAACGAATTTAGAATATTCTGTGGCTAATTTATCGACGGAATCACAATATTTTGTTGATGAATTTATCAACGATAAGTTCTAGGTCCATCGCTAAATTTACCGACGGATATAAAACATTTCTTCGCTAAATTTACCGATAGAAAATATTATCCGTCGTTAAATATTTACCGATGGAATTATATATCTATCGGTAACTTAGTGTTGGAATGATATATTCTGTCGGTAACTTACCGATAGAATATTGTATTTCTGCCAGGAAATTAAATATGATAAATTTCAACTACCATTTATCACTTCCTACCTAAGTTTTATGTTGATAATCTTATGATTTTTGTACATTTAATTTCTGTAAATAATGTATAACATTGATTGATAAATGTAAAGTAAACATTATCCTGAATTGTATAATAAAAAAATTATAATGTACACGAATAAGTATCTTGAAATTACCATCAATTAAGAATTTATACAAAAACTTAAGAGCAGCAGACTATCATTACATACACTTATCCAGAAGCTATGCAGGTGGTGAAAGCAGGTGCTCTGACTACTACGATAAGGTCATATCCTTACCCTTCAACTCATATACCTCATTACGGAGCTAGGTTGTGCACTCCATCAGCCTCTCTATTGTGCTCTCAACCTGAAGGACTCTCTCATTTTATGCAGACCACCTACTAGATCTAGCTGTAGTGGATGTGGAGTAATGTGAATAAAATGTGTTTACAAATGAATCTAAGTCGAAAATACTTCCATGACGACCCCTACCACCCACTGCATCAAGATATGCCTGACTCTCATCAATAATTTCAAAGTTCTAAGACTGTCGTTCAATGCTTTTTTTTATTTAGTCCTATCATATAATTGTTTATGTTAATAAGTGATACTTTTTAAGAATTAATATTAAAGTATATATTTTACATACATGAACTTGTTTGCATGGATATTGAAAAAGGTCACACCATCATGCTTCTTGGTATGAGTGTGCAAAAAGAACTGGCATGGTGTAGGCTTCCTACCCATAGACTTTTCCTGCATCAAAATAAATTGTTATAAGTGAACTAAAATTTACAAAAATTTCGGCAAATTTTCCTTTGTTTTTATGATATTTACTCCCTGTTAGACAAAAAAAATTAACTCAGCAACAAAACCATTAATGGCATCGGACATTTATAACATTATTATTCTCTATAATGCACATATATTTTAATTTTAAATTTCATACATCAAATTACATTGAAATCAAATTTCATACATCAAAGTAATGTAAAGTTTTTATAATTACAAGTTGAAGTGCATGCTCCTAGTGGGTAGTGATGGCAATAGTAGCCTGACCTTGCCTGTTTTTGGCCTGGGTTGACCGGTCGGGCTAACTATGGTCGGCCGGTGTGGCCCGGCCAATGGCCGTCCCAATTTTCCCAAAACAACGTTGTTTTAAAATTTTTCCTTTAAAAATAAATTGGACCGACCCGCCCATGGCCTGGTGGGCCATATCCTGGGCCATAGGTAGGTCAGCCTGCTGGAGGGCTGGGCTGTGGGCTAGCCCATCTCGACCCACTGGGCCACGGGCCGACCAATTAACATGCCTACTGGTGGGTTAAAGATCCTCCAGTGTGTACAGGTAGACTCTCTCCGTCTGATCCTCCATTTCTATTAGCAAAATTACGCTTTGAAATAGATATTGCCTTGGGTGATGCCCAATAATGCTGCCAACGACTCCATATTTCTTTAGATATATATGGTGGTCATACACCATTCTTATGTATCGAAGCAAGAAAATCTCTATAACGTGTACGAGCTCACCTCTCCTATACATTATAAATTACAACATCAAATTTTGGATCTAAAAAAAATGCTTTTTGAAAAAAAGAAATAAACACTATAAGTAATTATAAACGAAAATATTTATTTAATTAATGTATTAAATTAGATAAAATAAAAAAGATTAAAGAATATATTTTGTGTACCTCAAACTCCTAATAATAAAAATACTTTGTTGGCTGAGAGACATTCTTCCATATATAACCCTTGAGATCTATCCTTTCTTTGAACTTGGATGAGATATTTCTTGAGCATGTTCCAGTTAGAACCAACCTAATATATAAATTATTTTAGATCATTTTTAAGTTAAAACCTATAACTTCAGTATAAACCTATTGCGTTATTATGTATTACAAAATTTTTAGAAATTTAATTACAAATTGTTGACAATTGTGATGTACGTTCTTCCATCAACTCTCTTAGCTCTAAACTAGAGGTCGCCTCCTTCATCCTTAACGTTTACCCCTGATATCTCTGTCGGATATAGGGGTGGTGGATGGTGTAAGGTTGGAGGATAGTGTAGCAGGGATGTTGGATGGTATAGCAACACGTACAGAAGTTGATGCCTCATTTGGATGTGCAGTAGCATCTGCAGAATGTGGTGCTTCACTTGGAAATGCGTTGGCTTCTCCAAATCATTGTAACCTGAACCTTGGCCGCATCATATCCTGTTTCTCTTTGGTGGCATAATTTTAACTTGAAATTGATATTTTTATTGAATTTTCCATTATATAATAAAACAATATAAATTCAGTATATAAGAAGATATTATTGATGCAATAATAGATTTACTAATATAATATTTTATTACAAACACAAATTAACCGCTATCAGCATTTAGTTATAAATTAAAATCATCATCATCTTCTTTTTCCGAAGAATTAGAATCAAACTTAGGCTCCTCTTTAGATCTCTCTCCCTTCTTATCCTCTCCAAATGAAATTTCAACATATTCATTATTTGGATCATTCAAAGGTTCATTCTCGTCATATATTACACATATATTTATTTCATAAACATTTTTCTGAAACGCATCACTTTTCAATTCTCTTATTTTCTTTTTTTCCTTATAATTCAAAAACGCTTCTAGTGTTACTTTGTATACGACCAATCAATCTGATTTATCTCATCGTAAGCTAAGAAAAGGGACATAATATACTTGGATCACTTGCATCGCCAACACGTAAGGTTCAAATTGTCTAAATCTCCTTCACTAGTTGATTTCAACTAGATTGTATCAGCTACGCACTTTTGTTCCAACATTAAGAGTTGAATCAAACCATTCACACTTAAATATATCACACTCCATTTTATTGGCAATGAAGGGAACTTAATTTTAAGTATCTTAATAATTTTACTATAGTAATCCATTAATTTTCTCTGTGTGTAAACCCCACTTTTTACTGTTGTCATGCTTTGACCATGATATTTTGTATGAAATTTGTATCCATTAACAAAATACATCGGATATGATTTAACAATTTGTAAAGGTCCTTTCACAAGATCATATATGAACTTGTTCTTTATTAGATTTTCTAAGGCCTACATAAAAAACAATTTATCATATTAAATAGTTAATTTCATCTAATCATTTTGATATGATAATTCAACCATTTCAATTATTACAAGTGAAAACTTACATATTTCTCAAACCACCAAGGAAAGTGTCTTTCAACTTCTTTATTGATATTATCCTGTGTTGTTTCACGCATTAGCTTGCGTAACCATTGTTCATATAATCTAAAAGCTTTATTATGTATTTTAATTGTGAACAACAGTAACTTCGGAAACTCAAATAATCTATTTTAGAATCAACTTAAACTTACTGCACGAAAGGTTGAACCTCTTGACAATTTAATAAAATGTAACCACGGGCAACCTCTATTTCTTCTGCTGTTAACAATCTTTTTGTTAAAAGCCCTTATGTTTGTCCTGGATATGTGAAAATGGATAAGTTACCCTCAACATCACCCGTTTCTCCCCCGTCATCATTATGAGGAGTTTTTCTTTATCTTATGTGCACATGCAACTTAAGATAATGTGAACAAAATGTACTTGCTTCCTTTACTAAATAAGTATTACATATCGAACCTTCAACTCTAGCCTTGTTTTTGACTTTTTTCTTCAAGTGATGCAAATGCCAACATTACAAATAGGGTTATTACAATTATGTGATTAAAACATGTTATAACTTTTATTTAAATATTAACTATAATTACCATTCAAACATATACATCCATTGATATTGGACCAGACCAACAAGTTTAGCCTCATGTGCTCAATGTATGGGTAGCTGCTTCATACAGTAAAAGAAGCTTGAAGGAAAAATCCCTTCCAATTTGCATAAGAAAACTAGAATTTCCCTTTCTATTTTTTCCATTTTAGCCAACTTTATTTCAGATGATATTAAGCTTTTGAAAAACAAACTTAATTCTGTTATAACTTCCCAAACCTTATTTAGTAGCAACTCCTGAAATGTAACTCGAATTAGCCTTTGCATAAACACATGATAATCATGACTTTTCATCCTAAATAATCTGTACTTCCTCATGTTCACACACCTTGTCAAGTTCAAAACATAACCATCTAGAAACTTTATACTTTTTAACCATTCACAGAAAATTTCCTTTTGTTTTTGTCCAAAGTGTAATATGCTTTTGGATATTTATTGGTGCGAAGATCTTTATCTAACTCATTCATTTTACAAAAAAGTTTCAAATCAGCTAGTGATTTTGCATTGTCCTTTATCCTCCCTTCAATATTCATTATGGTGTTGAACAAATTGTCAAAAAAAAAATTTCAATATGCATCACATCTCGATTATGACGTATCAAATTACTTTTCTAATATAGCAAATCCTAAAAGATATTTCGTTGTCTCCAACCAAAATTTTCACTAATGCTTCTATTAACTTCTCCAGCTTGAAATTTTGTAACTTTTAGCAACCCTAATTCATCAATCTCCTACAATATCTCTTCACCAGCTTTGTGAGGAGGAAGAGGTGTTTGTACCATCCTATTCTTAATAAACTTTTGTTTATTGAATCTAAATGGGCGATCTAAAGGAAGAAATTTCATGTAGTTGTCAAACTAAGATGTTTTGGCCTTGTTAGGTAGATAAAGCGCATCAAAATTATTGCTACAGTAAGGATAAGCCAATTTCTCTGCTGTGCTCCATCTAGACAACATAGCATACGTAAGGAAATTACTAATAGTCCACATCAGAGCTACTCTCAGCAAAATTTTTTGTTTAAGAGACACATTATATGTCTCCACACCAAATTCCTAAAGATGATACAATTCAGAGACCAATGATTGTAAGAATACATCAATTTTAAGCTTTGGATTCGTAGGGCCTAGCATAATCACCATCAAGAAAATATATGCCTCATTTATACACATCCATAGAGGCAAATTATAAGCAGTAATTATGATTATCCATGATGAATATTGTTAGCCAGATTGGCCAAAAGGTTGGAATCTGTTTGTCGACAATCCCAACTATACATTTCAACTTTCAGCTGCAAAATCAAAATGGGTGTTATTGAAATGTTTTCGTGATAGTGCATTTGATGGATGGCTCATCATCCATCTTCCTGTTCATGTTCATTATGCCATTATATGTGAGATGGAGTAACATCAGAGGCATATAGTCTTTGAAGTCATACAGTTAACAGGAAGTAATACAGCTGCTTATAGGGTACTAATTTCTGTTTTATAGAACACTTTCTAGGTTTTAACTTAGATTGACCACAAAATTTGCACTCTTATAATTCCACATCATCTCCCCAAAACAACATGTATCTAAAAATTGCAACAATCGATTTTTTCAATTGGAAAACTAAGACCTCTAATAAGTTTCTTCATATTGTAGAAATTATCAACCATTGTATGATTAGGAGACAATGATTCATTATACCAAGCAAGAATTTTATCCAAACTTCAATCATAAATATGTCCTTCAGACTTTATGTTCGATATTCAAGCAACTGAAGATAATTGAGTCATGGTCTCACAATATAGCCATAATTCTTGGTCAAATGATTTTAGCAAGTAAAAAAACTAGTTTGGTACTTCTTCAAGATTTTATATATTTTTCTGAAAGGTATAACTAGCTGCATCATAAACCATTTGAATGTAAGGATTTTCAGTTGCACCCACATTATTTGTTATAAATCCAGTCCCCTTTAAACCCATCCATATTTATTGATGAGTTTATTTCATTACCCTTTGAGGTACTATAAATTAATGGCTCTCAATGTCATGTTCACTCAAAATAATTTTAAACAAACCCTTTTCTTAACAAATAGAGATTCACTTCATCAATAGGAAGGAAACGAACATGTTTGCACTTTTTATATGGACATCTGATCTTTGGATCATCCATATATGTAGGTTGAGAATATGCATAATGAATAAAAGCTTCAACTCCTTCAACAAACTCAGGATTAATGAAACCATCAGGTGTTAATCATCTATACATCTAAGAGCTATCAACATTACACATTTCTACAAAACTATTATTTAAAAAGTTGATTTCAAAGTTAGTATCCTTCATTTCCCCTAAGTTTACAGAACATTTAATCTTTACTTTATAAAACATCCCCTAAGTTTTTACAAGTCTCTGACTATTTCCCCTCCAAATTGAAAGCAACTTATCTTACCATATGAGTTCACAATTATACAAACTAAACATATGTAAGCATCAGTCAAATAAAACATTATGCCAAACAAGCACTATGGTTCATGATATTGTTTACACCTATTAATCAAGAAAACAAGTTCTCGTTATAACTCCTAGGCTCATAGAATTTTTCACCGATAAGTATTATGGGAGTTGCATCATGGGTTTCCAACCTATATACCATCCTAGGGGTTTATTATGCCTCAAATCATCCATAATTACACAATACTTATGTAATTCATATATCTAGCCATTAATCATTCTAACAATATTCCAAACAACATGCAAAACCAAGATAACTATGTTTGCATTAATCACCTACAAGTTGATTCCCAAAGTTTGATTTTAAACAAATGCTATAGTATATGGCATTGTTACACCATATGAATCGAGAAAGTAAGTTCTCGTTGTGATTCCTAAGTTCGTGGAATTTTACACCGATAAGCCTCATGGGAGCTGCATCATGGATTTCTAGCCTATATACCATCATAGGGGTTTATTATGCCTCAAATCATCCACAATTATACAAACTCATTCAACATACAGTAAATACTTATGTAATTCATACATCTAGCCATCAATAATTCTAACAATATTCCAAACAACAACATACAAAACCAAGATAAGTATGTTTACATTAATCACCTACAAATTGATTTCCAAAGTTTTATTTTAAATAAGCACTATGGTATATGGCATTGTTACACCATATGAATCAAGAAAGCAAGTTCTCGCTGTGACTCCTAGGCTCGTGGAATTTTCCACTGATAAGCCACATGGGAGCTGCATCACAAGTTTCTAGCCTATATAACATTTTAGGGGTTTATTATGCCTTAAATCATCCATAATTGTACAAACTCATTCGACATGCAGTAAATGCTTATGTAATTCATACATCTAGCCATTAATCATTCTAACAATATTCCAAACGACAACATGCAAAACCAAGATAACTATGTTTTCATTAATCACCTACATGTTGATTTCCAAAGTTTGATTTTAAAAAGCACTATAGTGCGTGAAATTATTACACCATATGAATCGAGAAAGCAAGTTCTCGTTGTGACTCTTAGGCTCGTGGAATTTTACACCGATAAACCTCATGGGAGCTGCATCATAGGTTTCCAACCTGTATACCATCCTAGGGGTTTATTATGCATTGGATCATCCATAAGAGATCAAACTCATTCCACATACAGTAAATACTTATGTAATTCATACATCTACTTATCAATGATTCAAATAAAACCCAAACATAAATACTTAAACTATTAAGGAAGAACATAAAACTCATTAGTGATTATAAGAATATTCTAAACAACAACACAAAATCAAGACCTCCTTTGCATTCATAAAAAACCCAAACCCAAATACTCGTACTATTAAAGCAAAAAATATGGTAGACATTAGTTGGACGACTTACTAGATGGACGGACAACCACAGACTACAATGAAGAAGGATGAGGTTGGAAGATTAGCGATGCTCTTCAACACAAAATAGGGTTACGAAAAAGAAAATTTTGTATTAATATAATACATTTGTAAGCACAATGTGAAGACATTCTACGTCCTTCATAAAGTTCAAACACTTTAAATTGACACGTCCTCATAAGAAATCACCCATTTAAATAAGTGTTGGAAATTTTGGTGAAGTACTATGATCATCATCTTGTGAAATTGAACATACCATAAACTTGAAATCTTCTAATCTCCAATACTTAAGTGGATATATATGTATAAGAAAAGTAAAAGGTCTTTGGACATGGTAGTAATAAGGCCATAGGGATAAATAGGTTAATAAAGAAAAGTGAATCGAAGAAAAAATATTAATACTTAGCAGAGAAAGAGCAATTAGATCAATAGATATATCCATAAATTAATTCGCTAAGATCTATAGATATATCCATAAATTACTCCACTAACTCTTATATCTTTACAACAACCTATCTTCATTCTTTTCAAATAAAAGAATCCACGTCAATTAATTTTCAATGATTATCCTTTTCTTATTTTTATTTTTATTTTTCTTTTCTTATTTATTTTATTTGGCATGAATTTCCCTTTTATATTGCCCTTTTCTTACAAGTCACCATCTCATATAGACTTTTTTTTTGCATACCAAATCCAATAACCATATCAAATCATAAATAAAAACTCTAATAATTGTGAATTAAGGTGCAATTATTTTTTTTAGGTTCAAGGTTCTTTAGAAAAGGGGTACAAAGAAAAAGGCTAAAATATATAATAGACTTAAAAAGGTTCACTAATGTATTAACGTATAAAGGATAAGGAATTCTGATAAAAATTCCTAGGTTCTTTTATCATTTTTATGCTTTTACACACAAACCAAGTTGTCTTGAAAAGATGAAATTTAAGTTTTGAAAATCCAAAATCAAAGAAAGTATCAATAATAGAAACAAAGAATTTTACATGAAGGTCTAACTTCTCATGAGATCACCCAAGTAAAATCAAGGTATTATCACTTAATAGCTTGGTTTCCTAGTATTCTCAAAGTTAAGTTCAAATTGGAATCAATTAACTATTTTATGCACCTAACTATTAATAATTAATCTCAACATAGAATTATATATACACTCATAAACTAAAAAAGACACACATTAAAAAATAGGTAGAAATAAAAAAATCAAACCTAATACACTAAAAAATAACTAATTTATGATTTTTGGAAAACAACATGTGATTTTCTTCAGTAGGACATTTCATCAAACAATTCATAAGCTACCCAAATTCATCTCTGCCTAACAATAAAACCAGTGTATTTTTCCATTTTTCGTTGACATAAACATGTTCAAACACATTATTCACCAACCATGGTTCAAAAAACACACTACTATAATAAACAATACTTAAACCATCATTCATAAATCCATCCACGACAAAACTGACATTCATATATGACTAACCTCGACTTAATTGAAGAGGATGGATGATGGGCGAGAGCAAAGTAGTTTATGTGAATGATGGATGATGGACGATGGACAAGAGAAGACTAACAATGACAAGATGAAAATCAAGAAACGAAAACGAGGAGAGAAGACGATGGACTAAAGGGTTGTTTCAGGTAGGTTTAAGGTGAGATGAAAACGACTTCGTTTGGTGTTAAACCAAATGATGTAGTTTTCTTCTGTTTAAAAACGTTGAAGCTGAAATGAACGATGATGTTTAACTTAAAATTATACCGACAAACATTCTTCCTTCGATACACTTCACGCTTATTTTGCCACCAACCTTGCCATCTATTTTTACGACAACCATTACTATTCTGTCACTATATTCTGTCAAAAAAATTATGAGAATAATTTCCCTCTACCTTTACCGACAAATATTGTGTCTGTCACAAATTTCAATTTTTCTGACGGAAAATCATTTTCTATCTCTAATTTCCTATGGTATTTTTTTCGTTAGTAATTTTTCATCGGTAATTTGTACTTTTCTTGTAGTGCAATCTTTGCCAGCCAGTCGATCCAATTCACTATATTTTGTACACAAGCCTTTGTTTCATGATGACTCATGATTGATTCTTGAATAAAATCTGACATCATATCTTCCAAAGTTAGCTCGTTAATTTGAGGTACTTGGTGTTTTAAATATTCAACTGGAGCATAATCATTCCATCTATAATTATAAGAGTTGCTACATTCTAGATTGTAATTGTTCTCGTATAGTGCGCCTTAAGGTTGGTTGTACATACTTGGTTACTCGCACAAAATGTCGCAACACGACATAGATGACAGTTAAGCCTTTAAAAACACGCCAGGGAACCTCTCTCTCCCATATGGTGATGTTATATATTGTTAAGACACCTTGTAGATCCCATAAGAGTATTGTTTGCACCATCTTTCCACTGTGAATTGTGGTGATGAATTTAAACCTTATTCCCTAAGATAAGCCATAAACATACTGTTAAAGTAGAGAAATTCAAAAGATAATTAAATGAATAAGCCAAAAATACAACAAGATATAATATAATAAAATAAATACAAAAAATAACGACTAGAGTAATAGCATCTCGGTGTTCCTAATATCATCATCCCCAGTAAAGGTGCAAAAAACTTGATTTGTTTTTTTCTATATAATTTTATTGCAAGTGCACAATGTAGCTATAACTACTACCGGCAAGTAAGGGCCAATCTCACAAAGACATTGATTACTAGTAATTACCTTTCTCATATTATCTAGCCAACAAATTGGATTTTGGGTTTTTAATTAGGAAAATAAAACTTAAGAATTAAAATAAAATAGGAAACAATATTGAACACAGAAACAAAAAAATCACTTTGAAAATAATCAATATTAGGAATTAGTGTCTAGGTATTAAATCCCCCTAAAACCATTAAATAATTAACCTTTTATTTTGTAATTGTTTTATTGACTATTAGACCATGGAAATTCCTATCGTATGCTAATACCTCTTTCGAATCTATTAACAACTAATCATAAGTTTATCAACCAAATTACTCAGGTTAAAGTTTATAACATTACTTTACTAATTTGTGAATTCCATAGAATTATGCCTAAGTCAAGTTAGTAAGTCTTCAATCCCTAGATTGAGACTAGGTAACCTTCCTTACTAGTTAAGAAACCTCCAAAAACATGAACTGGTCAACATAAATTCCCTCAATCAATTATTGAAGCTACCCTTGTCTAGTTAGGTAATGAAATTCTCAAGGATTTATAAATATGAAACAAGTAAAGGGAATCTAACTCATGATAATAGTTGAACCAAAATTAGGTGTTCTGACTATTTCAATATTTTTAATTGACTTATGCCCTTATTCCCTAGTTATACTTTAGTGTTCGTGAAGTTTTGGTTTTTGGTTATGCCTTCCAAAAACTATGTCCCTTGAGGAAGTGATTCCTTGTCAACTGGAAGTATCAAATTCTTTTAATTAACAACGCTTAGTTTATAACTCTAATAAAAGTGATTATAAATCCTTTATGATTCTTAGACTTATAAAGATAAGACCATTTAACTTTAGCACTTTTGAGTTTATTCTCTTTTTCATACTAGAGAAAGTTATTTAAAAATCTTTCAATAGATTTTACGTTATCTTGAGAGAGTGCTATGGGAACTTGAAAATGTATGCAGATTGTTGCATATAATTAAAAGTTGTAATCCTCCAACATATGAAAGATTCATATTACACAAACTTCTTAACATCTTTTGAATAAGGTATATTATGACTTGGCAATCCCTGAAGTTTAATCTCCTTGTGGTTATAGGAATAACCAAGTACTTGAAAGGAGGATTTTCATGCTTGAACCATGTGATGTTACCAAATTTCTCCCTTATAATGTTGCATCTCGTTAAAAAAAAGTAGCTTCTCTTAATAGAGTTTATGCTAAGTCCTGAAAAGCTTTTAAATTCTTGTGGTGATTTCTAAAGGACCCCATCTTATTCTAGATTAACACTACATAAAAGCAAAATATGGTCAACGAATAATAGATTATAAATTTTGAACGCTCTAGTACCTAATTAATTATTAGTTCAATATTGAGATTATAATTTCTAATTGATAGAAATTAATTATTTCTTTCATGCATGTATCTTGTATCTTGAATGTTTTTACACTTTTTAGAAATCATTTTTCTTTCCTATTCCATATTTCTAAAATTTTAATCAACTCGTCATAATATAATTCATCATCACTAGTTTCTAGTTTGTCCAAGCATGTTACTTAATTTTCATATGTCATGAGACACATATTGGTGACGTTATATTCGAGTTCCTCTCCTTTAGATTCACTATAAAGGTCACCTTCCTATTGTATTTCTTTTTCTCCACTTTCATGTTATCTTAGAGGTTTGGGCATTGATTATTGAAATGTCCTTTTTTTGAATTAATAACCAAAATTTTAAACATTTCCTTATAATCAAACTTATCTTCTTCATGTTTTCTCCCTTTTCCCATCATGTCCCTTTTCTTCTTAAGAAACCCTTTATATTATATCCTTATAATCACTCTCCCTTGAGGTTTAAGTCTTTTCATCCTAGCTTCCTTCCTTTTGAGTTTTGAAGGTGATACTCTTCCTTTTTCTTATATTCATATATTGCCTTGAATCTCAATTAATCTAATCTCATAAATGAATAAAGACCCTATTAATTCCTCTACGAAAGATTGCTTATGTCTTTAGCTTCCTATATTGTTATTGCCTTGAGTTCTCAAGATTTAAGAAAAAATATAAGAATTTTCCTAACCATCTTAATGCTTGAGTATTTTTTTTCTTTAAAAACTTTCGAAGAGTTCATAATATCAACAAAACAAGAATATATGTTAGGAATAGTTTCATTATGATTTATACAAAATATTTTATATAAGAGCATAAGCATACTGATTCTACTTCCTTTAACTTGATTGGTGTTCTTATGTGTAACCTTTAATGGATTCAAAATGTCATGAGCATTTTCGCATATTAGATAGCTTAAATTAATTCACACTAGAAAAATATAAAGAGATATGGACTCCTTTTATGGTTTAATGCATCAAGTGTCCTATCATTCTTATCCTAATTGAATTGTTTCTTAAGTGATACTTAGTCACTCCATCTATAATGAACATCTTGGTTAGGATTATAGGTCACTTTTTAACAATATCTTATAATTTAATCCTTTCACTATAAAGAATAATACCATCCTAGTTTTTGAATACAATTAATCATTAACATTGAAGTAAGGTGCATAATCAATGTTTTAATCCTCCATGGGTGTTAGATAAGATAAATAATATTATAAAATGGGTGCAGAACAATCTCAAAAAATATTTTGGAACTTGGTACATGACGTTTTTCCTAAAGACAAAGACATACATAATACCATATTCTTTTTTGTCACTATATTCCTATAGCTATGCAATATTAGGTGTCCAACCTATATATTAAATGAATGCATGAGCAATATAGTAATGTAATCATGTAAGAAAGAGAAACAGTTCTAATTTTATAATGATTCAATCTTTTTATACCTACTTCCACTCCCCAAACTCACACAAAACTTTGAATCTATTATATTCCTTCTTTAATAGGTGAAGAGAAGACTATTACAAACTATCTTTTTCAAGTATTAAGACAAACCTTATACAAGTTTTAGTATTTAGAACTCTCTGTAACACATCCTAGGATCTACAACTGACACTACAAAACTCATAGCTCAAGTTATCAAAACTAGGTTTCACTTGTAGTCATTATTTCATTAGAGGGCTTTTATTTCTCTTCTCTCTCTCTGTTTTTTTTTTTGGTACCAATGGAGGTTTTTTAGAACTTTCCATATTGTGTAAATATGATAATTTGTACCTAAAACAAGAAATCATGTTCAATTAATTACAAAACCTTGTTTGATTGCCAAACTTGATGACCTAAAATTCAACATCATTATTTAATTAACCACTCAACTTCAGTAAATTGGCTACTACTAACTAATTTGTGTTAATTAAAAAAATGTGATGTTCCTCCAAAAAAACATTATTTTAGTTGTTTTTATATCATTTAATGCTTTCTTACCTTGACACCTTCTTAAGTTATTTATAAGCATGTAATCACCTATTAGAATCCTCCAAGTAGCCACATAAACTTTATGAAATTCCTTCTAAATGCTTTAGCTTGCAACTTAGTCTACAATTCCTCAAAAATTTAATCTTATTCATCCTCTAAGTCATCAAAACTTCAATCTTGTCTGTCCTCTAACATTGAATAATCTTAAACCTTAGGAACGAACTCACTTGGTTGAATAATCTTGCAAATCTTTGAACAAAATTTGGAGAACTATTTAATTTATTTGACTCAAGTTTTGTCAAATGAGTATGTTTTGATCTTTGAAGGGATTTGCAAGTTTTCCAAATTGAATGAATTAGTGTATTTTTTTAAAGTTGATTTTAGTATAGGTTCATTAATTGAAGGATTTATATTGGTTACGAGAACCCTTTGAATAAAAGAGACAAAATGAGTGTATTGATACTTTTTGCATTAGTTGGTTCTTTAATTAATCAATGGTGATCGATTGACTAAGTGATGTTTTACAAAGAACATAAAGCTATGTAGTGGATGAAATTTTAATATTGGAGTTTGGTGGGTCATTTGGTTAATTAATATGCCAATTAAATAGGATATTGGTTAACCAAACAAGGCTAGAGACTAGTTGTTGTACTGATTAATTTAAACGATTAACTTCTATTTGAAGTAGAATTGAGTATAAGTACTTCACATTTTGATTATTAACATCCTCATGACTTTTTAATAACACAAGTGCACAACTGTGAGAGATTCTTGATTCAAAGCATCAAATGTTCATTGTGATTTGGTTATAGTCAATTGATGGTTAGTTCTTTGAGCTTATTTTAGGGTAACCAAGATTATGGTTGTGCTTTATCATCAAGGAAGAGATTGTAAAAGACTTGTTTTCTAATCCAAGCAAAGAAGAGCTTGTAAGGAGGTTTTTCTTTACCTAATTAAAAGAAGATAATAGTAAATCCTCCAAATCAAACTACTTGGAGAGTGCATAAAGGTAAAATTAGTTGTCAAACCACTCTAAATTGAGTTTACAATCTCTTTCACTTTATTTATTCGTTATGATCTTGCCATTATATTACTTATTTTGTGATTGCATTCTACTTTGTTGTCATAACATCATATTATTTATCTAGAACTTAATTGTATACAAACAATTGTATTCTTTAATATGGACTCTCAAGTCATAAGAGCACTAACTAAAGAAGATTGAAATTTCTTTGGTATTACTTAAATCATTACCTGTAATTTCACAATGTCATGTATCGAATTGGTGTACCTATTGCTTTTGTTATTAAGTTGCATATTTCTAACAAAAATTTTTAAATTGATGGGCACTCATTCTTTTAGTGCGATTTAAGATCAACATTAATTGCAATTATTCCGGTCAATCTTTTTTTTAATTTATTACCTTTGATCACTTCTGATAATTTCTTTAGCTTATCTCAAAACTCTAGTAGCTACCAACAATGACCATTTTTATATTCTCTATGTAAATTGGCTTGTGCACTTTTATGACTAAGCGCATAGTTGACACTTGATTTTGAATGTTGGATTTATTTAGCAGATATTAGATTATTGTTAGATTGAACAATGTTAGCTTATTCATAGAGTTTATTGACAGTGTGGGTGTTTCTTGTTATTGGATGGCATCTGTCTAGCTCTTATAGAGATGGTTTGGAACGTGACAATTCTCGTACTGAAATTGTATGCACCATGCTACCTAGATCATGCTCGTACTGGGGAAAAGATTAACTGATAACATTAAACTCGCAAAGTGTAATTTGGTCGTAACAATTTACAGATACTCTTCTTTTGTCCCCAAATCATGACAAATTTTTGCTATAATCTTGTCCTGCTGTTGCAGCCACAATCGTTGTTCACGCAACAGATTCTGTTGATCCACAGAAATATTACATCCATGTGCACTAACCAACCCAGTAGGGCATGGTCCGAAGGGGTTATCTTCATTATGCCATGGAAGTGCCTGATTTGGATTCTGGGCATTGAACGTTGGCGTTGCCTGAAACGTAGGAGTCATCGGAAACAAGTTGTTGAGAGGAAATACAGATTGATTTTCGGTAGGGATGACAACCGCTGGCGCGTCAATTGGATCTTGTAGGAACGGATTGTAGTATTGCTCTTGCAGCGATGTTATTGGATCAAACAAGTTGCTCGCAACTGGGGGTTGAAATCCGCTTGCTACGGCAGGTGAATCACGAACAAATAAATAGTTATTCGTTTGCTGAACTGCATTGGCTCTGCTTGATGGCGAAGCTTCCATTGGCTGGTTTGTACTCACTGTTAGGACGAGCTCCCAGGGTTCAGCTTGATTTAAGGTTGGGTTCATAGCTGAAGTTGTCTGTCCTTGTTCTTGTTCCTCTTTAGGCTCTTCTGATGGCCAATCCTCCAAAGATACGAGATCCAGAGTGCTGTTTCCACCGCTTGCTGTTCCTTGGTCACATGGCAATGAAGTAAGTGAGAGAGAGTGAGCTAGACTAGCTCCATTTTCTGTAGTTCGAAACCTCTCAAACTGTTTGAAGAAGAGGTCCATCGCAGGCGGGCTGGTTCCTACATCTGTGGTACTCATAAGATCCTCTAATGATGTACAACGTGAGCCAAATTCCGATCCTTTCTCAGAAGATCTATCTGCTGTGTCTGATTGCTCGTAGTATTCGCCTTTATCAAAGCTGAAAGAGTGCTCCTTGGCTGTTGGTCCAGGCAGAAGGAAACGCGGAGGTGATCTCCTAGATGCAGGAAAAGAAGTTTGATCTTTCAGGAACTCTTGTAATATTTCTATGAGCTCTTCGGATATCTTTTGCACACTTGGATACTCAGAAGTTCTTCCAACCCCAATGCTTTTGCATAGATCATAAAATGAAGAAAGCTCTTCAAATTGTTTTGAGGCCTTGACACATGTTTGGAAGGCATTGACACAAGATTGATATGGTAAATGAAAGAAACTGTCTAGGAGAAGGGTAAGTCCATCAGATACGTCCCGGTAGAGATCAAAGCTCTCTTGCACAATTGCGTACAAAGAGATCTGCACCAACCTGTTTGTCTTGGCTGCACCAGTTGGTCTAGTTGCAACTGCTCTATCGAGCAATCTTTGCCAATGAGATATTTTGTCAATCAGCATTACAGGTTTGATGTCAATAACTGAATCATTTCCGCGACGAGCTCTAGGAAGCATAGGCTCTCTAGCTCTGTTTGTAAATCTTCTTTGAAGCTTACCTGTCAGAAAGCAGTCTAAACGCTCATCAAGGTAGAGGGCAAATGTTCTAACGAAGGCTGTATAATCCCATGGGCTTGAATTTGAGTCATCGCGAAATGTGGCAAGATTAAGAATCTTAGCTCCACGTTTCATTGCATGGAGTACTTCTCTAGGAAAAAAAGGATCACCATCTTGAAAAATCCTGAGAACAAGCATGAGGGACTTGACAGCCACCATCCAATTCCTCGTCTTGCCAATTCTTTTGGCAATAGCTTGTGCACAAGCAGCGGCATATAATTTGTTGGATGAGATGAGACCCAGCAGTTCCTGCACGTAACGTTCATCGATGGGCACTTCATCGTGTCTCGTGGCTTTAAGAATCAAAACTTCGAGGTTTGAGGAATTATTGTTGGAAACCTTGGCAAGGCTGATACTGGTTTGGTCTTTCACAGCCCCAAGCGCCTTCCTTAACTTGCTAGGCATGTTTCGATCAATCACTGTTCCTACAACAGCAAAATTCCTGTCTAATGCTTATTTTTCTCTTTTTCTTCTTAGAGGATTATCGTTATTACTGTATCTCTTTTCTGTCAGTTTTGGGCAAAGTTTCAAACAAACGTAACTGAAAATGGGATTGTTTGTCCTTGTAACCAGGAGACCTAAGCAAACGCCGCAAAACTCTCCTCATCACACATAGGCTATGAGCCTATTCATAAATATGATTGTTGACGTGGTCAAAGAAACTTGTGGTAAATTCAATGACTTAAGATCATAAAAAATTGGATGATTCCGATCAAATCTGACGGTTTATACCGAGGGTTAATTGACTCAACATGCTTGAAATGATACGTGTTTAAAATTGTTGTTTTAGTAACTGCTGAAATGTGAAAATAGGTGTTTGATAAGTACAGTTGTGGTTGCTAAAATGAAATAAAATTACTAAAAAATTTATTGATTTAATAAACTATTAATTATTGTATAAATAATTAAAAAATATATTATTAATCATATAAATTTAAATTTATAAATAATAAAATATTAAATTAAAATAAGAAAATATAAATAAAATAAATTTAGTAAAT
>JAOQMS010000009.1:4735409-4748962 GCA_027563885.1 Erythroxylum longipes | reverse complement strand
TATTTCCTTCTAATTCGATCATATATATTCCTTCACCGATTTGTGCAAGAAATTGATCTTCCATTTTTAACTAATTAGTTTAGAGATATCTTCAATATCATGTTTCAATATTTGTAAATGACGCTTTCTTATATGAGTGATAATATTTAGACTTCTTTGATATTTATCTATTTTAGCAAAATTTTTGGCTATGATAACTTGCTGTAATTTCTGAATTATTTTATTATAATAATAAGTATGATTTTCTGCCATTTTTCTATCTAAATCAATCTGGTGTTTTAAATGTTATTTTGGCAGTAAAGAAAAATTTCTTTTGTGTGATTTTTGAACCAATTAAGGATAAGCTACTTAACTATGATGCATTTGGACTTGATTAAGGTTTAAAATGAACATAATTTGATGTTAAAAATTGGTTAAATGTATGATAAGTTTTGATTGATAATTGATGTTATACTTTAAGGAAAATAATGTTTGATAACAATGCATCTAAGTTTGGAATGAAGGAGTGTTAAAGGAATATTCCAAAGGATATTAATAATGCATTAAGAATGAATGAATGAGAATTTGGAATTATGTGAAATATTTGTAATGCTAGAAAAGAGTTAGTAAATGTATGGTTAATGAATTAAGTATGATTAGGTATACTTAAGGTATTAACCTAAATGCAAACAAGACATATTCAAGTGACAATGTATGAATGCTTATGAATTATGATTAAGGAAACATACCTGGGATAGTCATTAGGCATGCATTAAACATGGCTCATATATGTATGTGAATAATTGAATATGTATTTGTTTGATCATGATAGTAATGTGTACAATGTATACATATTTAGACGCTCAAGTCAAATGCCATCAATAAGACATTGTCAGAACATCTAGGCAATAACATATATGGGAGCATACTATGAGTCAACTTAGATATATCACTAGGATTGATTTATTTCTGTTTCTATTTAGTTCCTATATATTGAACTATTAATGATTTGATTGTGATAATTCCATACTTTAAGGTTCGAGGAGATTGATATTTGGGAATGTGTTGGAAGTGTTCTGTTTGCATCTGTAATCTGAATGATATTTGTTTGCATTTGAATTCTGAATGATTTCTGAATACTCAACGAAAGTTGAATGCCGGACTAAGGTCTGATGAAAATGAGATTTTGTCTGCAAATCATAAGTAATTGTTGTTCATGACATATTCTGTGATTTGATGCATTAAATTAAATGCATGATCAGATAAAGGCATTATGACCAAAGTAGCTAGTTTGAAAAAGCTTTAAGCTCAAAATTCTACACGTAGAGCTTTGCTTCGTGATTTCTATATCTGATTGAACCCAACATGGGTCAATATCTGTGTCTGTATTTATAGGCACTCGATCACAACAAATAATAACAAAAGTGGAGTCTCATAAGCATTTGCATTAGTACATGATTATGAACTATATGATTATGAAAATACTTCTGAATTGTGATGATAGTGTGATATGCATCACTTGTGTACTTTTGATGAAATGATTAACTGAGATAGATGATGATGTTACCTAAAAAGATGATATGATTTGCTGAAATGAAGAATATTGTGTATTTGGTTTATATCTGTTATGTTTGAGGTGTTGAATGAGTGAAATCATCAATGATGATTTACTCACTGAATTCGTAAAACTCATCAAAATTGCAACATGGCTTTTTAGATACAAGACAAGAGACCTAGTTCCTCAGGTATTCTAGAAGATCGGTTTGGATTAAGTTATGGCTCAAAGGTCTATTAGCTGCATCTGAGGAGTTGTAGTTATGTTTAAGTAGTTTTCTTTACATGTAGATCTTTTGTATAAAGAGAGGTGTTTATGATAATGTATATATTTGTTAAATGAAAGTACTCCTACAATATAACTTTTGTTAATTAATGAAATGAGGAGTTAAGTTTTTAAACATTGTGTTATTTTTTTGATGCCATATAACTGTATGAGATTTCTCTAACATGCCATTATCATTGGATATGTACTAGAATGTTCTCTGGATGTTCGGGTGTATACCCTATGGTGTTGGGGTGTTACACCTAAACAACTAGCAAGCTCTCTTTCCAAAACAACCAACAAGCTCTCCCAAGTTATCTTGATTACTTCTTGTGGACCTCCCTCTGTAGTTGCCCCTTAACCCTCTCTTGAATTGGAAATAGGTAGCAGAGGAATCCAACAGGGATTCCTTAGAATAATCTCCCTTTAAATCCATTGATGGTTGCCTCATGGTTGCTTTAGATACTGTGATATTGAGGAATGGTGTGAAAACTTCGGCATATACTCTCATGGGAATTTTCCTTTAGAAAGTAACCAACTTTCCCTATCATTAAGTTATGGGAAGTAAAAAGTTAGAAAAGTAACAATCATAAAAGGTGTTTCTTTTTTAGGATAACTTAATACTCCTTAATTTAACTTAAGCATAGAATCTAAAAACATGCTAAGCTTAGATTCTTGGCATTTTCAGAATAACCATATTTTCTTATAATCCTAGAGGCCTAGGATTCATTTGGAAAGGCTGAAATTTAATAAAATCATTATCTAGATTAGCTTGCATAATCTCCCTTAGAGTATTAGTCTACAAAAGGTCTTAGCAAGCTTGTCAATGTCATTGGAAAAATGATCAACATTAATACGAACACTAGTTTATGGAATAATATTGGATCTATAAGGCTTTGTGTGAGTATGAAGTTAGGAAAGCGCTTTCTGAAACCATTCTCATTATAAGATGAGGAAAGCATGATAGCCTTTTTAAGGACGCCTATATAGTGGTTTACTAATGAAACTCCTTGAAGGACCAAAGAATACAATAGAAGTCAACTGGTAGGACAATTGTCAATGGTGATTTTGATGAATCAATAGTTTTGGATAAAAACAATGCTAAAATAGGTATATCTTTTAATAATGATTTTAGAACTATGAAGGGTAATTAGCCAACATAAGCTTTCGATATAAGGATAAACAAAACTCTTAAGATTCAACTACTTGAAAAGGAATATGAGGTGCTATTATGCACTATTGACAGGATTCCTTCAAAACCAAAATGCCCTAAAGAAAATGAGCAGCCTATAGTTCCCTTTGATAAACTAATGCAAGTAAATTATAAAGCAATTATTGAGCCTACTCATTCTAACCATTAAATTCATTAACGTGAGTAGTTTCAAATTGGCAATAGGAGGGGGTTAGGTAGGAAGAATAGGTCAAAAGACCTAAACTAAAAAAATCCTCTTCTATATCAAAAATATTATGGAATGTAAGAGGGGTAACCAACCACTCTAAGTAAAAAATGCTTAAAGATTTTGTCCTTGTTAATAAATTTTCTTTATTAGGCATCATGGTGACCAAATTGAATAAGAAGAAATTCACTAATTGGAGGTTTTTATTTTCTAAAGGAAAATATAATATAATCAATGAAAAAAAGGCACAAAAGCCACTATAATGTATCACGTGGTCAAGGAATGCTAACATAAAGTGATTAGGAAATACAATTAACTATAAATCAAAAGAAAGGGCCAAATATGTTTGATTTAGATAATTCTTTAAATACTAGTAACCATAACATCAATGTTAATTAATTTTCCCTAGAGCATAAGTTGTTCTCTAATGGAAATCATAACTCTTTCTATTATAGTTGCATTAGATATTTCTAGGTTCTTGAATCATATATTATTTCTTTCTTGCTCAAACATCTACAAACAAGTTCTATGGTAGATCAAATACCCTATTAGCGAGCTTTTGGGCAAATCATGCTTATTCTATAACAACACTAGGATGTTAGGGAATGCATATACATTTATCTGCCAATGAAATAGATCTTTGATTAAAGTCCAAACATCTTTAAAAAAAATTCATTTAAAAAATAGATGGGACAATGATTCAATTAAAATTTGACAAAGTATACAAGAGTTATAGATTTGCAAATATAATATCCTATCTAGTAGGCTCATTTTATTTCTTATTGCTAGCCATAAAAGGAGTAAAGTACTAGTTTCTAGATATTTACTCCATACTATCTTATTCTATGGTTGTATAGATCTATTTGTAAATAATCAATATTTATAAGCTTTATGGAGAATTGACCCTTAGAATGGTTCTTGTAATTATAATATGTTTGTAAACCACCATTAGGATAGCAACTTGGCAATAGATGGTGTAACTAACTAGGGAATCCATACCATTGACCATCCCTTATCCAAATACAAACTTTTGTTTGAGAGGGGATGCTGCTCATAACTTGGACAACATCTTGATTTCTTATCATATATTCATAGTCATTCTAATCATCATAATATTAAGAAGCATGTTTTCAATTCCCAACTCTACAACAATTATTCTATTTTAGTAAGGCCATTATCCTCAACAATTAGATTATAAAGAAGAAGAAAGTAGTTTTAATTTTGTGAGACCAAAGGCTATTTCCTTTTAATATGTAACTATGCATCTACTTCATCCATAGTGACTCCTTATCCACTAACTTGCTTTATAATCTCTTTTCCATCTGAATTCTATTCGTGTTTCTTATAGAAGTGGTACTCAATCCCCCTTCTTCCAAAGGATAGTAGACTTTAGACCATTTTACCTTTACATTGAATCTATTTTCATTGGCCTTGTGCTATAGGAACTTTCTCATCATTCCTTCAGTGGTTTTAGTTAAGACTTTTGATATGAAAATATGAGCACTCTATTAAATTTGAATAGAGTAAATAATTGTTTTAATCAAGGGCAATTTTTCTTCAAAAGACAAAACTTTTTTATTCCAACAACCCAATCTTCTATTAATATTTTGAATTAGGGGAAAACATTCCCATAACTACAATCTTCTTAAAACTAAAAGTAACCTAAGATACATTGATTGGTGGTTTATAATGGACAAATCAATTAAAGCTTGTTAACATTATGCAATGTAGTAGCTGCAATGATAAGGTGAATCTTACGGTAACTAATCTCCATGCTAGAAAATTCATTAAATATCTTTGATGAATTCATCAGAGTCTTAATGGAATGATGATTAGCTCTAGAAAAAAGTAATAAATAATCTGCAAAACATAAGTTAGATAGATCAATCATTCTATAATTGCTATGCTATTTGTATCTCCTTTTTAATTAGTTGGGTTAAAACTTCAACACTAAGGATAAAAATTTATAAAGATAAAAGGTCTTTTTCTTGAGGGTCATTGCTTCCTTGAGGAACTCAAAAAGTACTCCATTTACTAGTACACTGAGAGAAGGAGAGGTGATACAAGACTTGATTTAATCTTTAAAAGTTTCATGGAATCCAATTACTTTAAACTACTACATCACAAACTACCAATTGATGCTGTTAAAGGCTTTATAAAAGTTAATTTGGACTGCATAGTTTTGTGGTGATTTTTTCTTATCATAACCCTTTAGAAGCTCCTGAGTTATGAGGATATTATCTATAATTAGTTTGCTCTTTATAATGGTCCCTTGATTAGCACTGATAAGATAATGTAGCACAATCTTCATTCTATTTATCAGGATATTTGTAATAATTTTATAAATAAAGTTACTATAGGCTATAGGAAATTTCCAAAAAAATTAAAGGTATTAAAGAAAAACTTTAAATAATTGTGGATACCAAATGTCCCACCTAATCATATGATTTGTCAAAGAAAAATTCATTCATACCCTCTAGACAAGGTTCTTTTTGCATTTGCAACACTTTTCTTTTAATTTTAGCTTCATCAATAAGTTGGATAGGACTTATAGCTGCTTTATGATTGATTTGGTACTTATAAATGAATTCATCTTTTACATAATGGAATTGCTCAAAGAGGAAGTATTAATTAACCCTTTAAAGTACCTTACTACTTTCCTTATCAACTCTTCCATCTCGAGAATTAACTAGTTTTCTTATGAAATAATAGAACTTGTCTCCTCTTTGCTACTATAGATATGAAGAATAAATTTTTGCACCTGTCTCCATCTTTAAACCAATTTTTTCTAAACCTTTACCTTAATAAGAAAGCATGGTCCTCCATTTTTCTCAAGTAATACTTAAGGGTTGTCTTTCCCTCCTCTAATAGCTCATTAAAACTATAATTAATAGAGATAATTTTTAGAACTTTCAACAAAATTTCTTTAGCATGTGACACTGCCTACTTAGTACTTAAGGCCCTTTTAGAAACAAAGAGTTTTAACTATTATTTTAGACCCTTCAAAATTTTTTTTGGAAACATAAATTCTACCAAACCTTTAAAAAAGCATTTTGTAATCCAATGCTACGAATTATTAAGTCTAAAAGGGAAATTCCTATGAACATTTAAAAATAAGTCAGTGATCTTAATAGGAGTGTAAATAGAAAAAAGGGGCTTTATGAAGGTAGCTTTGCATTTAGGAAATCTTGTACTTTAATTCAAATTGGCCATTATCCTATCCAACTTTTTCTTTAAATACCAATTATAAGTTTGCTTATTACTCCTGGTGAAATTGGTCCCTTTATAGCTCAAATTTATAACCTCTAAAAACTCCATATATTCTTTTAGATCATTAAAATGCCTTTTTAAACTAGTATGACCATCTACCTCAGACTAGTGTTGTGGAATTAAAATCGCCATAAATCAACTAGGACCCCTAGTATTTTTTTTGATTTTGGATCAAGCTTTCCTATAGAAGCTTCCTTTGAAGACTAAAATTATAACTATAGACTATAGAGAAGAACACCTTTCTATTTTCATTTGTAAAGTGAATCAACATATGCATAACCTAATCATTAGCTTTTATTTCCTTAACTTTGATCATCTTGGTGTTAACAGCAAGAATAATCCTACCATAATAGTGGTGATCGGAGATGAATTGCTAATGATCCAAAAAATACATAGTTTATTCATATTTTCCTTTTTTTTAAATCTTTGTTTCTAATAATCCTATGAAAAAAGCTTTTCTTTATAAACAAAATCCCCTAGAGCTAATATGTTTTAAGGGTAGTTTGATCCATAACCCTCCCAAACTATGAACATTTATTTATTAAGAGAAGTTTTACCTTTAGAGCCCTTACTCTTATTACCTTATTTAATTTCCTTCCTTTCATCATCTTAAACTCCTCGTCTATCGAACCATTATCACCCTTAGCATCTACACTCATTAGAATTTTACCCATTGGGGTGGATACTGAAACAAGATCTTATGCAATTTTGTCACAAAATGGGATGGGATCATGTTCTTACGCATTTTTATCACCAAATTGCCTTGCATTGGGAACCTCTTCAACATCATTCTTATAAGACTTTGCAACATCTTCATAGCATCAACATTTTCTTTACTAATAGAGGGGATATGATTTTGCTCTTTAGCCTCCAACTTCCCTTCATTATTGTTCTTTAGACCCATCAATTCATTACAGTCACCTCTCTGAAAGCTAACAGGGAGATAAAGAAAGATCCAATACAGGACCCCCCTAGATAATTGATTCAAACATGGGGTAGATGTGGGAAAGTGAGGGAAATCACTAGCAAGGGGTTAGGAAAAAAACCTAGGATTATAGGTGGTAGAGGCAACAAGATTGAGGTAAGAGAAATCAAGAATAAAAAGACAAAAATAACGTCAACCTCAAGTTGGCAGAAGAACACATAGAGGACAACAAAAGTGAAAAGGTAGGTTGAAAGACAATGAGACAACTCAATAAACTTAAAGAAGGAAATGGGAAACATGGGGGGAAAAAAAGAAACTACTAAGGAGCTAATGACTATAGTAATGAAGAGAAAAAAAGAAAATATAAGTGAGACAAGCTGTTTTCAGAGAGAGAGCCATCTCTTCTATCTTTTTCTGATGGCTAAGAATGTTGCTAGAAAATTTAGAAAGGAATTATGGAATCATCATAATTCCTAGGTGAATACAACTTGTCCTATGCCCAAATGGTAAGTTGTGTCCATTACGAAGTAAATGTAGGAACAAACATGACCTGGAACATACTAGTTGGAGCTTTCTAATTGAAAATTAAAATGATTTCAAACCATCAACACAATTATTTTAACAGAATAACTACCTTTGACATTAGGAAAATCAAGGCCTAAGTTACATGTTACTCGAATTATTTTATACTCATAGTGATCCTATTCCTTAGGGAAGGTACTAAGGTAATGGTCACATATGTTTATAGGTCTAACTTTTCTTTCTGAAGAAATCATTTATGAGGAAAATTGTAAGTTATGAGGAAAATCATAGGTTATATATAGACAAATCAATAACCCAAGGTCATTAATTAGACACTTCAATAGTATTATTATCCCCTTTCAAGGTGATGGTAATATGTGACTGAGAAACGTCACTCCAATTTTCTAAAAGTGCGTGAGTATAATCAATGTAAATGATTTAATGTTCAAGTAACCCCTATTCACCTAGAGAAATAAGCAAAGCTTAAGATGCCATATCTATAAGAGGCTAGATAAGGCTTTGGTTAATAGATAATGTTTAGTTGAATTCCTCTAGTGCAAAGCCTTAGTGCTCTAACCCTCATTTTAGGACCAATCCCCTATTAAGGTGTTAAATCTATTTGATAGTGAAAGGAGACATTTCCCCTTCAAGTTTAACAATTTTCTAGCTAATGATAATGGTTTCTAGTGGGATATCAATAATGGTCTCTCTTATAACCTCAATGGTTGTAAACTCTATATATGTGTAAGGAAACCTGGTAGGATCAAGGAAAAGTTAAAGAAACTAAAGAACAAAAATTAGGGAATTAGGATAATGCAATATATTGCAAGCATAAAGGAGGAACTTAACAAGATTTAAGAGGAATTAAAGAATCTATTGGGTATTAAAAACTTATTAACAAAGAAGTGACAACTCTTAATGACTATGTTTAAGCAGTATTAGACCATAATTCACTAATCCAATAAAATCCACAGTTCTACGGTTAAATGATGGAGAAGAAAAATGTAATTCTTTTTCACCACTAAGTAATGGTGAGAAAGAACATTAACATGATTTGCCCAATCCTCAATTTATATGGAGCCCTTATAATTTATTACAATGGTATGAAAGAGGCAGCGTCTTCCTATTTCAAAGGCATCATTGGCACTATAACTCAAACCTCCTCTTCTATATCTAGTTCAAAATCCATTAAACACAGGAAAAAAGTATCCTGTTTTTCTTATGCTAAGGCTTAAAACCCTAGAATACTGTACATAAAAGATATTATTGAGAAGTTAGGAAATGCATTTCATGCTCATGCATAATATTAACATACACATACATGAATTTGATTTTTCTGTACACATTACATTGACTGTATATGCACTCATTTGATATTTTTTTGGGTATGAATGATCTTTAAGTTGATTATTGTGTGAATTGTGAATTTTATGTCTTGAAAATTGGTTGATGAATTATAATTGGTGATTTAGAATTTATTTGTTAAATTTGGGAGATTTATGAAATTATGGGTAGTTTTGGACTAAGAAAATGCCAAATGACAAGACCAATTGACTCGTGGTAGTAGAAATAAGTGACAATTGATAGTACAAATAATTGACAAGTGGCATTAGGATTTAATGATAGGTGCCATAGAAGATTGGGTGACAATTAGTTTAAAAATTGGGAGACAAATGAACTAGCTATTAAAGTACCAATTAGAGACCATAAGGAGGTGACAGGTGGCAAGTAACATGTGTCACCACACTTGCCACTCACCAGACTCACCATCCCACGACATTTTCCCAAATGAAAGACCATCTTTCAAATGATCTTTCACTTATGCTACATGCTTTCTTCTTCTTCTCTTCTTCATTTTGTTCTTCATTTTCTTCACTCACGATCTTCTCGCCAACCTTCAAAACATTGAACCTTGTTATCATTTTGCACTTACCCACTACAAGAATTTGTTATTACCTCTTCTTCTTGATGAAACCTAGCCTATTCTACCTTGGTAATGTTGATGATCGTATAGTATGGAAAGCTACGATTTCATGGTGATTTAAAGAAGCTTGGAGCTAAAACAAGTAAATAGCCTATTGTTCTTCATGGTTTGTTAAATAGAAGCTTTTATAATGATAGCTTTACGATAAAATGATCATGAATATGGTGGTTGAAGAGTGATTATACGTTGATGAAAAAAATGTGTATATTTCATGTTTTATTTTTGTATATATGATGAGTAATAATTTATGAATGGTTCTAAGGATAGTTTAAGATGGATTGATTTAGTGAAAATGGTATATGACGAGTGCAGAAATTTTATTAAATGAATTGATAAATATGTTCTATTTTTGGGTTTATAAAAACGTGTGTTAAAAGTTGTTATGTAGATAAAATAGATGAGGATTTAAGTTATAATGAAGGTGAAATTTATGCTTAAGAAAAATGTTTGTGTAATGTTCAGAAATGAGAAGAACTAAGATGATAGTGAATGATAGAAATCATGTTCTTTTTTTCTATTTTTTTTGTATGATGATAAACCATAGTTTATGAATTTGTTTTATGGTTGATATTGAGATAGAAATGAGGTGAGAATGAAGAGGAGAATAAAGTAGAAATGGTTAATTATGCATGAGATGTCTTGAATATAGTATGGAAAGAGTTAGGATTTTATGAATGAATAGGATTAAGTGAATGATAATGAATAAATTGAGTAGAGTTTTGTGAAATTTAATGTGACCAATATAATAGTTAGATTTGCATGAAATGAGGTTGCATAAATGGACATGAATTCTAGAAAATTTGGAGTGTTAATGATGGTTCTAAATATGGAAATTCATGGAAAACATAAAGGGAGAAAGGCAGGGCATGATAGTGACCTTCAGTGCACGATCGTGGCTTGGAGAATTGGGTTCTGTTATAATCGTGGCACCTATCCCACGACCGTGGCTTGTTGCACAAGGTTCTGTCACAATCATGGGAAGGTTCACCACGATCTTGGTGGGCTAGCTAAAATGTGAGATGTTTTCTTTCAAGTGATGTTTGAAACAATTAATACTAAGTTGCCTTTCTAAGGTGTATTTAGGCTTGAATATAGCTTGAAATGAACCTAGTTGATGATGAATGTATGAATTGTAAAATTAGCACAATCAAGTATATGGGAGGTATTAACCTAACTGCAAGCTAGACATACACAAACGATGATGTTTAAATGATCAAGAGATGTGAATAAAAGAAACACACTTGGAATAGTCAAATTGAGTATGCATTACACATTACACATTTGAATATGTGTACGCTTGAATTCTTATATGATTGTGCGAATTAATAATGTGTAAATGTGTACGTGTTGTTTGATATAGAAGAGCAAATCGAACAATTGCATCCAATATTGCCGGAAGATCAAGGCAATTTCTAATATGGAGATTGTGATTAACCTAGATTTTTCTCACTAGGAATGATTTGTATTTGTTGAATTTCAATTATTGAACTAATAATTATGTGAATGTGAAAATTTCCAGACATTTATGGTTCGAGGAGTTTGATAATTGAGATTGCATTGGAAGTGCTTCATTGAATGTAAATGAGAAAGAAATAAGTGTTCTCAACGTATCGTTGAATGCTGGACTAAAGTCCTATGAAAAAAGTGAAAAGCGAATATGTAAAAATGAATGATTGAATATCTGTAATTTGATGCATTTCATTACATGAATGGCATGATCAGATAAAGGTAGTTATGATCGGAGTAATCAGAAAAAAAGAGCTTAAAGCTCATAATGTGTATAAGAGTCATAGGCTCATAATTAAAATGAGCTCGATATTCCTAACAGATACGAGATAATATCAATAAGATCGGTATCCACAACAGATACGGGATAGTTAAAAAGGCTCTTGGTCACCAACAAAGTAACAACTGAAAATGAGTCACATATGCATTGCATATACAAATTTGATATGTGTTATATGAATGATTGAAATGAATTGTTTGATTATTCTGAAATGAAAATGTGAAAGTGAATGCTTACATTGAATGAAAGTGATTGATTAAATGTATATTATTTGATGCATTTCATTACATGAATTGCATGATTAGATAAAGGCAATTGTGACTAGAGTAGCCAGCGAAAAAGAGCTTAAAGCTCAAAATGTGTATAAGAGCCACAAGCTCATTAGTAAAATGAGCCCGATATCTTCAACGGATATGAGATAATTATCAATGAGTATCCACAAAAGATATGGGACAATTAAAAATGCACTCGATCATAATAAAGTAACTACTGAAAATGAGTAATATATGCATTGCATATACAAATTTGATATGTGTTATATGAATGATTCAAATGAATTGTTTGAATGTTCTGAAATGAAAATGTGAAAGTGAATGTGTATGTTGAATGAAAGTGATTGATTAAATATATGTGATTTGATTCATTTCATTACATGATATGTATGATAAGATAAAGGCAGTTGTGACCGGAGTAGCCAATGAAAAAGAGCTTAAAGCTTAGAATATGTATACAGAGCCACAGGCTCATTAGTAAAATAAGCCTGGTATCCACATCAGATACGTGACAATTATCAATAAGCTCAGTATCTACAATGGATGCGGGATAGTTAAAAAGGCACTCGGTCATAACAATTAACAATGAAAGTGGAGTCTCATGAACAATTATATATACATATATATATGTATATATGTATATATATATAATTGTTCATGAGACTCCACTTTCATTGTTAATTATATATATATATATATATATATTTATATGTGTGTTATAAGAATAATTAAAATGAAATAATTGAACCGTTCTAATTATGAAAATGTTCAATAATGTACACAATTGTGTTTGATGAAATATGATGATATGTGAAATGATGTTCAATATGTGATATGACTTATTTGTCAATTGAAGTGAAATATGTATTGTTCTGTGATTGATATGAGTTAGCGCATTGAGGTTGGTTCATTCGCTGAGTTCGCAAAACTCATTAAAATTACAACGTTGTCTTTCAGGTTTAGAGGAGATATCCAGTTAGGCCAATTGGAGTATAGCCAAAGAAATTAGACATGAGCTAGGGGTCAAGATCAGTTTGCACCTGCATATGTCTTCAATGATTTTAGTATTTGAATTGTATTTCGCAATTGTTGTACAGTATACATGTTTATCATGAAATGTAATACTATTCATGATTGAATATGTTTATAAATGAAATGGGCCAAAATAGTTATTGGTCTGCGTGAGATGTGATGTTGCTTGAGAATTTTTTTTTATAATGAGTTGATGAGATTGTCCTAACATACCGCTCCCACATGGTATGTGATTGAATGTCCTCGGGACGTACAAGCACGTGCTACATACATAACCTCCTTCAATGTCTTCCATTAATGGTGAGCTCTCTTACATCTTTTATAGTGAAAGAGGGTTAAGGTAGGGAGACTCACTTTCCCATTACATCTTCATTCTTTACATGATTCCCTTATAAGATTGATCAAGGACAATATATCCTCTAAAATAAGCTTCAAATACCACATGAAATGTAAGAAATAGGTGTAACATCCTATCACCTATACATACGGCTAGAACACATAATTGTGAGACATTTATATGACTTAAGCTAAATGAACGTTAGATATAAGTTATTTGTGACATAGATA
>JAOQMS010000009.1:4716574-4732221 GCA_027563885.1 Erythroxylum longipes | reverse complement strand
GTGAAAACTCTTATCTTTTGATGTTAATGACTTATGAATTATGTATGGATGAATTTGAGTGGACATATGAATTTGCGAATAGATAAGATTGAGTTGAAATTTGGTATACTTGAAAAAGCTATCGATTAGAGATGATGAATTTTGAACAAGAATTGTGGTGACATATAAGTAAGATATGTTATGATATAAAAGCATGAAGATGAATTAATAATGGTCAAGGTGTTCCCTTTGGGAGATCAACTCACGTAATTAGATATTCTGCATGCGAGTTGGACTTCGGAAATGGGGTCTAACATGTGTGCCCATGACAACTGTCGTATACCCAGGCTAAGAATACTCATAGTATCTTTACCCCAACTATGCAAGGCTAACTGAATATCTTTAAAAAAAATTGGATAGCACAAAAAGGTTCCCACATAAGTCATTTACAAACCATAAGATATTCAATAGTTAATTTACAAAATTTTTAAAGCATATCAACATAATCATAGGCCACTATACAACAAAAGAACAAAATTGAGACTACACATGTGTGGTAATGCCCTGAATATGTCAAAAGACCGCATGAACTACTCAGAGCTTTAAGCTTACAAATTAACCTGCATGGTTGGAAAGCAGAGGGGGTGAGTACACTATGTACTCAGTGAGCAGAAGAAACATATATCATAAATAAAACCCAGTACACACCAAAACAGTCTAAATAACCTAAGAACAATTTTATACATCTAACATGCATATAACTACCTATGAAGTGAATATATATGATATAAAACATATAGACCTAGTCTATGGCTCATGCCGTACTGGTTAGGAACCACATAGGCCTAGCCTATTAATCACTTATTCAGTGAACATAGGTTCCAATTCCAGTACACATAAGCATAATAGCATCATATGTAAAAATCAAATCTCTTCAAGAAGACAATATCATAATAAGCCAAAACAATTCTGTGTGTCACCACTAGTCGGCCAAACCAGTGTGCACACCCACCGAATCTCGGCGTTGGCTCAACTTTCATCTATGGTGAGTCCAAACTACAGTCGAAAAGAGAATCATGACCTTAGGTGATGACCTCGTCAGTAACCAGACCTCTAGGTGTGCAATCACTCGCGAGTCCTATAGAATGGTGTTGTTACAAAGACTCGACTTTTATATACCAGTGTCAAGGGTATGGGGTCACTTAATCAGTTATGCCCAGCACAGATTGGCCAATCATTTCCTTACCAATCATCAGAAATCATATGAAAATATTGAATACTAAAATCAAGTAAGGCACCATGCCTTTATTTATCAGTCCAACCGATAAAATGGAACCGTGCCAAGGCTTTAAGTCAAAAGAGAATACATGCATGCAGGATACATGACTCAGTTAAGCATATGTAAGTTTCAAAACATTTTTCATGCATTGAAAGTTATCTTTTGCACTCTAGTGAAAAGTTATTCAAAACTGTAGTAAGAAAATCAAACATTTTCCTTTGCCCTTCAATTATTGAAAACAATATCATTTCTCAAAATATGAAATAAAAACATTGGTTTCACTCTAAATGCAAAGAGTTATTCAAAACAAGGTCATTTATTAAACATATAAGTATACTAGCATTTATTTGAAAATCAATTCTACTATGCATTACCTAGGTTCAAAATTCACATACAAGTCGTCATGCATGTCTTGGGATGTCCTAATCCCATTTGAGAGATATGTTTGCCCCAACTCACCTCAAAAGAAGGTATACACTCCTTTGATTTCAACAATCCTCTACACGAGCTTCTTGATCCACAGCTCCCGAGCCTTTATACATACAATTGCAACGTAGTTACTACTACTCCAACATATAATTCATATTTATACCTCAACACATAAATGTATAAACAGATTACCTATAGGATTCGACTATTAAGCTTCTCATATAGTTAATTCCCTTCTTATTCATATAAGTTTTGTTTTACATTTTTCCAAGGCATGTAATGCCTTAGTCCAATACCAACACATTTCAAAGCATAATTGAGAACATTTAATCCAAGCACATTAGGTCACTACTCATCAATCTAAGCAAAAATTCAAGTTTACTCTAAGTGAACATGAAAGTTTCTTTCCAATGCACACCATCAAAATCCTTAAATCCTAAGCCAAATTCACTTAGGCATTTTATCAAACACCTAAAGGCATAAACTTGAAAGCCTTCTTATAATGAACATCTCCCTCATTTTTCATCATCAATTCACATTATACATACACAATTAACATCATAGAGTTCATTTAAACCATCAATTCCAAAAGATATTCACAATTTCACCAACTTTCACTAAAGAGAGACCATTTCGATTTTTTCTTAAAGAAACTTCTCTATGACTCATTTCATTCATCTAAACCATGTTTCATGTATATTAAAGCATGGAGAACAACATATCTTAACACTAAACTCAAAATCATAATGTAGAGAGAGATGAGACAAAATTTACCTAAACTTTCCTTTGATGATATCTTCAAATCCTTTGAGAATTTCTCAAATCTAATGATAGATTTGAGTTCCTTAACCTCAAATTAACTTAGAACACCTTAGTTTGGGTTAGAGAATCAAAAGGATGCTAGAATTTGGGTGATAGCCGAATTCTTCTTCTCCTCCTCCTCTCTTTTCCTTTCTTCTCCTTTCTTTTAATTAAAACAAAGTGTTTCTAATGTTTAATCGGGGTACACGATTAATCCATGAAGAAGGGTCTAGAATTTGACTCTTCTTTGACCAAATATGGTGAATTTACCTTTTTGACCTTAGTTTATATGAAATTACCATTATACCTTTCAAACTTTCCAAAATTGGCAATTAAGCCCAAAATTTGAGAATGACCAAAACTTTTATTTTTATTTTGGTCCTCAAAAATTTTCAAATTATAAATAAGCCCCTTAAATTTATAAAATTTCTTATTGGTCCTTCAAGAATTGAAATATTATATTTAAGTCCCTTATGTACATCAACTTTTCCAATTAAGCTTTCTAAGTGTCCAATAAATCTATAAATCATGTTTCATCACCTCTAAGGAATTAGAACACATTTAAATCTGCCACCATGGCCATATCCATCTAATGGAATTGATTTTACACACTTAGAAGCTTATATGTCAGAAATCTCCAAGATTTCGCATACCGATGAACTCTAAGTTCAAGTAAGGGCACATACCATTATATATCACTGGCATATATACCAAAAGGATTCAAATATATTTTTGAACTCATATACAACCATGTATAAGTCAATATACAGTACTATCTCCAAGTACAACCCAATACAAAAGGGCTCAAAAAATCCAATGTTACACTATTTAACATAGATTAACAACAAGCTCTGTTAATCCCAGTTTTCCCTTTGGTTATATCTAATTAAAATAAGCTCTTTTATTAAGTCAAGCTATCAGACAACCTAGAATAACCTCTCTATATTTAGTGTGAAAACCCTCTTTGCATAATAGGAATGTAGGTTAATCTAAGCAATAACCATATAAGCTTGAGTCATTTAATCAATGTTATGTTATCCCTAATGATGCTTGAACATTAGTTTACCGTAAAAGAATCAGATGTACAAAGATTATGTATTGCAATCTAGGTCCTGCAAATAAGTTTATACACAAATCATCTATTTAGAATATCTAAATCATTTATATGTAAATCCCAAAAAAATTATTGTAGAATAAAATAAAGAGAAATATCACTAGATTAATCAATCACTAAACATGTTCATTAGCTTAGGTATCCCCATTGAACTAGAAATATGAAGTTTATCTCCTCATAGTTCTCCAAAGGGGAAGGAATCTGCATCCTTTTTAAGTATCTAATTTCTTCATTCTTCATTTAGATTTTAATTGTCTTTTTATACTTAAAATTAATATTATGTAACAATACATGGTCAACTACACAGGTGTGTAAGTGATCGTGTAAGTCAATCTTGCTAGAAATTATGAACAAACACATTCACAGTGAGAGCTACAGAGCCATTTAAAAAATGTTTACCTCACTTATATGGCTATGTAGGTCGACATATGGTTGTATAGGTTGTAAAGGAGATTGAAATGTTGTCTTCAAGCTCCTACATGCTTCCAGGGACTTGCACAGTTCCACACATAATTGTGCAAGTTAAAGTAACTTCATTTTTTTCAATTTTTATCTTTTTTTGACCCTAACTCATCTCCTTTTCTTTTAAGAATGAAAATAAGATTAAATATCAATAGAACAACACTAAGGATATGTTTATAGTTCATTTTTTCCTACTCTTCCTACTTGTACTTAAAACAAAATATGAACCAAAGTAAGTGTTTTAAGTTCATCATAACATTATTTAGTAAGCATTAAAGAGTAAATATATAGTCAATTAAGCACTTATCAAGCTCTCCTACACTTAGTTTTTAATCTTCCTTAGGAAAAACTAAAAATAAAAATAAAAATCCAAAACAATTACTCTTTAATAATATTTCCTATGAATAGATATTCCTAAGAAAGACAAATAGCTTTCAAAATTATGGCTAAGATCGAGCACTCAATGTTTTTACTCATGCTCAATCAACAAACCGTTCCCTTCAAAAATTGATCAATCTAGTCATAGAATTTTAAAAGTTGTGTTTAAAAATGAAATAAATCTATAGGTAAACTCAAACACCTTTCATGATCAAGTTATTCCATAACTTTGAGTATCATTTCAGTTCTCAACCACTAAAGATTCACGTGCATAATCATTAATCAAAAGAATTTTCAAGGTTGTAATGGGGCCAAAGGTTAAGGAGAGAAGTACATAAGTCATGTAAACTAAAATTTATCAAAACTAGTGAAATTGGAAAAACACTCAATGGAGTATTGAGTGTCAAAATTAACATCCACTCAAAACTGGGTTTCATCAGCTATGATGAATGTAAAACTATGTTTCACAAATTAGATTCAAACCTTTATATAGAAAATGATATGAAGCTTAAGGAATTAGCACGAATCACCCATAAAAACAATGATGAACAGTACTCTATGGCTATAACGAGTGACCCTTCACAACAACTTCTTTCTCATTTGCATTATAATTAATTCACACATTTCATACAACTTTAGGAGGAAAGACTAACATGAATTACTTTATAGAACTAATGATTTTCCTCCTTGATAACTTATTTTAGTTTGTTCTCTTTTTTTATTTTTTACATTTTTTAATATATAACCAACCCAAACATATGTAAACTCTAACACTTATTCTTTTGTGCATCCACAAACATTAACAATCATAAATGCTCCATTAGCTTTAAGGCTTGGTAAGATATTTTATTAAGTTAAGGGCTTATAATGTGGTTAACACAAAAATAAAAAGGCTAATAAATCTCAAAGGGCTTAATAATAGAATAAATCATGTCATTAGGTAGGCTATTTGGTTAATATAGCTTACAAAACAAAGAATGACTATATCATTTCCATATTAATGCATGTGATAAAAATGTAATCATAAATTTAAAATAAAAGAAAAGTCAGGATATACATGTCATGAAGGTCACAAATGAAAAAAAGACAATGAGACTGATATGGATATATCAATTTAAAGACCCAAAACTCTCACTAGCATAGGTCTATCTACTAGTCACTAATCCTCTAAAGAAAATGTAAAATGAATAAAAATACATGCCTAAGTTTCCATGAAACTTTCTAATTAATTATACTCTCTAATTACAACTATATAGTCTTAGAAGCAATAGAAAAAGAGAGAATTTTTGTTTGTTTTTCAACATGTAAAAAGAACTTAAAAACACATAAGAAACAAATTAAAAATAAACATAATAAACAAGATCGCCACCCCCGCACTTCAAATTTACATTGTCCCCAATGTAACATTAATTGTAAGAAATGGAGCATTCAATAAAAACAACAATTGCAAAAATTTAAAGGAAAAGGAACAAACTGCACGTAGATTACCTCTCAAATAGTGCCTTTGATTATTATCATTGGCTTGATTCCATGTTTTCCTCATAATATGATAAAATTTTTATCTATATTGATCACAACTTCTACATTCTCCACTTGAAATTCTTCAAGATAACGTATGATTTAATGACCTCTTACATTCATTCTCTTCCCTACTTTTAAGCTCTTAATATATACTACACTATAGGGATAGATATTAGTAACCAGAAAAGGATAATTTAAATAAGGACATAATTTATGTGGATACATTTTATATCTAGAGTAATGAAGAAGAACTTTTTTACTAGAAACAAAACTTATCATCGAGATACAGATAGTTGTAGTATTCTCATTAGTTGAAACTTCTTCCTATTTATTTATAAATTTTTGTTCAAGATCTTTTTATGTTGAATTGTCAACCATATTAATCACAAAAATAGAATGGTCATCTTAGGGGTGTGTCATGACATCAAAAATATTGAAATAAGTAACTTCCCCATTAAACTCCATTGTAAGGATACCCTCACAAACATTTATCCTATTTTGGATCCTGTTAAACAATAGTCTCCTTAGTAAGATAGGTATAGGATTATAGGAAGATTTATCATTCATATTTACTACATAAAAATCTACATAAAACACTAATTCATTTTCCTATACCAAAACATCCTCCTTGCTTGACTTTTCTAACTTGCTAGGGAAAGGTTGTGGGTTAATCTTAATAACAATTATGGATTCAATATTTACCTTTGAGCTAGATGATATATCAGTTTCTCCTTTAAGTTCCATCTCAATTTCTTCTTTACTAGCTAACCTTTGTGTCGTCCTCTTAGGATCCTCAAGCTTCCTATCACCCCTTAAGGTGATTGCACTAACATTTTTTATATTTATCTTAAGTTATGATGGAATTTTTGCTCCTCTTTAGGCTTCTAAACAATTGATAGAAACTACCATCTAGCTCATCTAGTTCTCCAAATTCTATAAGCTATCTCTAGTCTCTTCGAATTAAGATTTCGTCTTTTGCGAAACTACTTTACATCCTACTGGAATTGAAAAGTGTTAGTTGTAAGAGACCTAACCATATCCTCCACTGATGCAATTGAGGTAAAAGGGGAGGCTTGTTATTTATATTAAAATTGTTGATCACCCTATGGCCTATGCAGGAAGTAGTTCTCTTATCTATTCCCTCTATGACTCAGGTTCTGGTGATCTCTCCAACCTGGATTATAGGTTTGGGAATATGGGTTGTATTGATAGCAAACATTTCCTCCTATAGCATTAACATACTACATATTTACATTTTGCAAATTTAGACGCCCATCTATTGGATGGTTCGCATTTGTGCATATCCTACAAGCTTTCCACCTATGCCTTCCCTATAGAAACTTGTCTAAAAAAGGATGTTAGTTTATCAAAATAATGTTTTATGGATGAATTGTTTACCTCATTTACTCGATTAAAACTTCGTTGTGAATGCCAAATTATTGATTGTTTGCTAACATACACTCGATCAAAGTTTTGGCCTCCACAAGAGTCTTTCCACACAATGCTCCACCATTTACTGCATCTACCAAGCTCTTATCAATAGGTAATAATCTTTCGTAGAAGTATTAGATAACAATTTTCTAATGATATTATGATTAGGGAAACTGGAACATAACTTCATAAAGTGTTCCTAATACTCTTAAAGGAATTATCCATGATGTTGCCTTATCCCATAAATCTCTTTCCTTATACTAGTTGTCTTTGATATCAGAAAGTACTCTGTAAAAACAGCCTTTTAATTTTGATCCATATGCTCACAATCCGTACAGGCAAATCAAAAGGTTAGTCTTTTGTTGCATCCTTTAGTGGATATGGAAAGGCTCTTAACATAAAATGCTCTTTCGTCACCCTTTGAGGTTTTATTCTAAGATAGACGACACTAAGCTCCCTGAGATGATTCTGAGTATCCTCACCTACATGACCATGAGAGTTAGGAAAGATATGGATTAAGACAAACTTAAGCTCATAAGTAATATGGTCAGCAAAATTTGGAAAAGTAAGGCATAATGGTCTTTGAGTTAAGCCTAGTATAGCTAACTCTCCTAGAGTTCTTGGGTTGACTATGGCTTTGTCAAGTTCAATTCCTTGTTCTGTTCTTGGAAATATTTTGGTTTCTCTATGCAACCTTCACAATGTCTGATTGATTTTGAGATTAAATTATATAAGATCTTGATAAGGAGATCTCTTTACTACCACACAAAACAGTAACAAATATAAAAAGATCAAGAAATAACTATAAAAACCAATTATGAACAAATAAACATACTAAAAGCAACTAATATAAAAAAACAAAAAATAAATCACTTCACTCCCTTACAATACCGCCAAAATTCTTGAGGTGTTTTTAATACACCTGAAAATAAAACCTAACTTTGCATAACTAAAAATTTGTAGTAGTGCTAAGAAAGGATCCTATCCACAAGGAGTTTATTTCTAGCTTTTTGTAATAAATAAATTAGTGTTAAAGATTGGGGGTGTGGTTTACTCCAATTAATAAAATAAAGTAAAACTAAACTATTAAAAATAAAACAAATCAAACAATGGAGACTTTATAAAATTAATTAGTGGGTTTTGAATCCAGTTCGAGGTTCAATCCCATCCTTCACATGAATATGTACAATCAATCATCATAATGTTTTCATACCTCTCTTTGAAATTATTAATTATAAATCAACAATAAGCTCTTTTAATCCAGCTTTTCCTTAGGTTGTATATCTAATTAAAACGTCTTTAATTAGGTCTATCTCTTAGACAACCTATAATAAGCTCTCCAGAGTTAGTGTGAAAATCACATTATTTAATAGGTAAATAGGTTAATCTAAGCAACAATTACATAAGCTTGGGTCATTTATCCTATGTTTGTTATCCCTTTACCACAAGTAAATTAGATGTGCAACAATTAAGTATTGCAATCTAGATTTTAATAGTGAGTTCATACATGAATAATCTATTTGGAATATTAAAATCATTCATTCACACAACCCAAAACATTAGTAATAAAATAACATAATCAATTCAAAAAGAGAGTTAAGAACAACTTCACTAGATTAATCAATGACCAAACATGTTCATCGACCTTGATATCTTTATTGAACTAGAAATATGAAGTTTAGCTCTGCATATATTTCCAAAGGGGAAGGACTCAGCCTCCTTTTTTATTCTCTAATGTTTTTATCTGTCATTTGGCCAATTAATTGTCATTTTATGCTTAAAATTAGGGTTTTGTAAAAATACATGGTTAGCTACATGGGTGTATAAGTGACCACGTATGTCACTTTTAATAGAAATCATGAACATATATATTCACAGTGAGCTACATGATCCTTATAAGTTGTAGAGATGATTACAACATTGTGTTTGAGATCATACACACTTCCAGTGACTTACACAATCCCATACACGATCGTATAAGTTATAATAATTTCATTTATTATATTATTTATCCCATTTCACCCTAAATCATCTCCTTTGCTTCCATGAAGGCAAATAAGATTGAACATTAATATAATGGAACTAAAGATATGTTTTTAGCTCATATTGGTTCTTTCTCTTCCAACTTGTACCTAAAATAAAATATGAACCGAAATATGTATCTTAAGCACATTATAACATTAATCACTAAGCATTAGGGAGTAAATATAGAGTCAATTAATCACTTATCACTCAGCAAGATTCCTTTGACTAAATAATTCATATTTTTGGCTTCTTTGATTTATAAAAAAAATCAAATTCTTGGTATCCTTTGTCTATCACTCTAATTATGGATTCGAAAGGAATGCTTTTCAGGGAAAACTCAATTTCAAAAATCATTCTATTAGCTCACAATAAATAGTACTATAGGAATTTAATGGTATATTACACTATTTAGACGATAAAGGGAACTTATTCTTGAGGAATTTTAGTAATGACTAGGAATTGTGTGAGCCATATTGAGTCAAATAATTTGAAATATGAGGGTAACATTTATACTTGAGGCCATAGGCAAAGCGGTAGCTAGGACATCAGAAAAAGGCAGATAGAGCATTTATGAATAAAGATTGGTTGACAAATTTTCATAAAGAAAAAAAGAAATAGTCAATAATTCCTTGTTCTTTAGTTATTTTGTTTTTATCATATAGAATCTCTCATTAATCCAAGTTAGTAAAACCTTTTTCCAGTTTAATAACTACCTACTAGAGGTTGATTTTTTTATTATAACTTTGTTGGTTATAAGTGCTTTATCTTTATGAGGAAGCTCTAAATGGTGAAAAAAGAGCTAATGTTTTAGAAATACTCATTTAGTTCCAGATTCTACTAAAAAGAAACTCAACTCTATTCAATAGGAACGTGACCAATCTCATTAAGCTTATAAAGGTTAAACTATCTCTATTTTGAGTATATTAAGGGCCATAGGAGTGCATAATTCTCTCCTCCAATATAAATTTAGAATACCATAGCTTACGAAGGGGGAAAAACTTAACACTTTTCTATAAGACCTTTGTATCTAAGAGAAATATTTCTCCTTCCGTAAGCAAAATGGAAATTAGGTACTAAGTCTGGAAGAGATCAAGCTAAAAGATTATGAATACTTCAATAATGTTGATTGCAAAACCAATTACTTGTTTTATGCTAAAAACCACAAGTATACAGGTTGTCACTTGTAGTAAAAGCAGATATCGTCCCACAAAGATTATGCTTAGGCACAACTTAATTCAAGTTGTGCTTTGTTTAAGACTCAAATTCAAATATTAAACTGAAAAATAAACTAAATTAACCAAACTAGCAACAATTGAATAATGTAATAATGGAAATCCATAAAGAGAATTAATCAAGTTATGGGAGTAGGGATTTAACCCATCATTAATGCTAATCTAGCCTTTTATGTGTTTATGGATGTTGGTTTTAGACGATCGTAGAGTTGATTACTCTCTCTTGAGTTATAATCATTTCCTAAATTGTAAACCCTAATCGAATTATGGACATGCAATCTCTCAATTCATAAATTGACCACAATTCTAGTTAGTTCTAAGGCTCTCTAATAAATAATTGGATCTCACATGGTATCTCTCTCCATGAAATTATCGACTGGATCAATTAAGTGATCAATTAGATTGCCTAACTCTTGATAATCCAATCTAATCATTTTTATTTGGTTCACCCTCTCGATTTATTACTGAAACATGCAAATACATTAATCAATCACAACACCGAAATGAAGTAAACACAATTCAACTAGATTAACATTAAAAATAAGAAAAATCCCAATGTAAAAGTTAGAACATCATTAACAACTTAAAATCCATCTCAATCTTACACATTAAATGAATAAAAAGGTAAATGGGGAGGAAATGACACTTTGGTTGGATGATTCAGGAAAGCAACAACATTAGGAGATCACCTATTTCGAGAAGCTTCAGCGTCAGAACCCTTCTCTTCTTCCTCTTCTTCTTTTCTCTCTCTCTTCTTTCTCTCTCTATTTTAGGTTTCCAAATGTTGGCATAATGCATACCACTTTCTAGGGTTCCATCATTATCCTTTTATTGTCTTTTCTAATTAGGGTAACCCTAATGTCTTTCCGAGGTCTGAAATGTCCCTAGAAAACTTAAATATTAAAGTGACTCTGCGTCTGTCTATGCGTAGGCCACGATCATGGACCTTAGTGCACAATCGTGGCTGCTTCATCTGCTTTTGTCACGATCGTGGCATCTTTCCCACGATCATGGTCCTATGTTGGTGCTTTTGTCATGATCGTGGCATATTAGGACTATGTTTTGGTTCAATTCTCTTCTGAAACTCCTTCGAATATCCTAAAACACTAACAAACTCATCACAACACCTCATATGTATAAAATTGAAGCTTCAAAAACATGTTCTCACCCAAAGAACACTTAAAACACAAATGTTTATGAACTAACACAATTCTTAACCTAAACACACACTAACCACTAAACACATATCAAATTACCTATAAAAATACAACACAATCTACACCTATCAAATAACACTATTGGTACCTAAGCCAATGAATCTTCCTCTTTGCTACTCCCAAAGACTTTCATCTTTGATCAAATTTCATGTATTGTAGTTTCTCTACTTTATTCTTATTTCATTATAGAAGATGTAAAGAAAGTTGTATTTATTCTAAGCCCTAGTAAGTCCCCTAGACTTGATGGTATGAATGTACTTTTCTTATAAAATCATGTCTTATCATTAAAGATATACTTACCGAGGTAGCTCTAGAATTCTTTGAAAAAGGGGAAATGCTGTAAGTGATAAATAAAATATATATTAGCCTCATCCCAAAAAATTCCAAGCCATGCCCACTCAAAGATTACAGATATATTGTATATGAAAATACCATATATAAAAATCATTTTCAAGCTCTTCGTATTCAGAATAAGGCTTATTATTAAACCTCGTATTAATGGTTCACAAGGGGCCTTTATCCAATATATAATGATTGAGGATAATTTTCATTTGGATTACAGGTTATTCAAGTATTATAGTAAGATAAATTTTACTAAGAGTAGTTCATTAAAGTGGACTTTTATGAAGCCTTTGACTCAATGAATTGGAACTTCATCCTATATATTCTTAAGGCTCTCAAGTTCCTTATAAGTTCATTAATTAGATTGATCAAAATATCTCCACCATATCCTATTACATTTTTTAATTAATGGAGGACCCACAAATTTGATAAAAGGTGGAAAAGGTCTAAAATAAGGAGATCCTTTATCACTTTAGCTCTTCATAATATGCATATGCTCACTATGCTGATAAAGCATAAAATCAAACGTGAACTCTCCTTCACTTTTCATTCTAAATATAAAAAATTGAATATATTCAACCTTGTTTCTGCTAATGACTTACTCCTATTTTTCAAGGCTAATGAAAAATCTAGGTTCGTGCTAATAACCTCTTCAGAGACTTCAAACTAAGGATCAATATGGAGATAATCTATTTAATTGCATTATCCGGTGTCAAACATAAAGCTAAATGGCTTTCCTTTATTTTTTCTTTAAGGATTGATCTTCATGCGTAGAAAAAATTCAAAGAATAATTTTTCCATTAGTGTAATATGTGTCTTTCATATATAGGTCGGTTGTAGCTTACCAACTTTATTATTAACTCCTTGCATATATACTAGTCCTCATATATATTTTTATATGGTTTAGAGATCCAAAAAAAAAGACATTGGCTAAGGTTAAATAATCTAAGATATGCTCGGCTGAGGAAATATGAGGCCTAGTTGTTCACTCAATCTATATCTCCAGCAAATTCTTAATGGCAATAAGAATTTGGTAAATCATAACATGTAATGAATGTATTCATGAATGGTAGGTTTGTTTATTTTCAGTCAAACAATAAAAGTAAGATCAGCACTTTTAATAGAAAAAATCTGATGTTGTCTCCTCCATCTTATCCCTACTCATTCCATGGTAGAAAGAAGTATCGAAAGGAATGAATGTTCAAGAAATCTTGTAGATAATACCCTAATCTAGTCCATTGTTTTATATTATAAACCCAATCTTAGAAGGGAAGATACATCCATATGAAAAAAAGGTACCCAGTTAGATTATTCTCTAATCTATCGTGTAGGGGAATATTTTAATTGCAATGCTAGCAAGTATATTGCTTCAACTCCATTTAGTTCACTTAGGATCTACTAACTGTTTCATTCTTCATGTGGCTAGTTCTTTTCTTAGAATTAAAAATTCATTATATTATAGAAACCAAAACTTTCATACAAAGTGAAATGCCATATGTTACAATATACAATAACAACATAAAAATAATCAAGAATGATACATTATAGTTATATGAATAAAAAATTTATGACTAGGGAAGGAACTTTTAGCATTTGAGAGGAGGCTTTGCAAAGGATAAGTTTCCCACTTTTGTTTGTATGTGAACAATCATATAGGTTTGGAGTTCAATTTGAATCATTCCTTATATGTATACATAGACAATACCCTAACTAATGTTACTTTAAAGTGCATGATTATGAGTACTACAAGTTGTAGCTGGGCTCCATATATACAAGAAAGTCTCCTTACTAGAGGACTCTACTTATAGGCTCTAAGAAAGTTGCATACTAGTGCTGCATTTAATGGAGTCCTTTTGGAGCAAGATTTGTTCACATATTTAGGTAACTATAACCATCTTTAAAACATTTAGTGGTTTTCCTTTCCTATAGAAGCATATAAGGTTTCTCTCCTTCTGTAGGTGGAATATGGAAGATACAAACGCGTTGATTCCATTATTTTTTTTCCTTTGAACTATTCGCTTGTTTTAGAGAAGCTAGACTATCAATTTGAGCAAGTAAGACCCTATAAATCAATATAGAATAAATTTAATATTTCTTTCCATAATTTATTAAAAGAATATATGATGTATAGATTCATCTACATCCTTGTATAGTATACAAATGACAATGTTGTTTAGGAATTTTAGTATATCTAGAATTAGTAGTTTCCTATTAAAAAGTAGCCATAAGAGAAAGGAGACTTTACATAATAGTAGGTTGTGCCAGACTATCTCCCAACGTGACATTTTTTTATCCTTTATCTATAAACATTTCCATGACAAATGCATTAGTATAGATACCTAAGTTATGTCTGAGCTATAGGTACTATACTATGTAACCTTGGTTATGATTATAACTAAATAGGAAATCTACAATCTCACTCAGTATATCATGTTATTAATTATCATGGATCCATACTATTTATTAGGGATCCACTTTTTCACCTTAGTGCTCGAATCATATCTACCATTGAAGGAAGCAAATGCAAGTAAATTATGTATAGGGCCTATTCTAAACTAATTATCAAAAAATAGTGATGTTATAGACCCATTATAAATTTGGTATTTGAAATGGCTCGTTATCCCATTCCTAAGCTCCATCAGTTATTTTAGAAACCAGGAAATGGCTATTGTGGCTTTATTTTCCTAAATTCTCTTGCCTTTTAAGGAGTAGGAGTTCAACCATTGAACATATAAAGAGTCTTTATTATCAATTAATCACTATAGTTTGCCCTAAGTAAGATTTTATTGTTGGTTTTAATGTAAGTGATGCCTAGTCCTCCCTCTTTATTGGGTTTACAGTCTTCCTTCCATCCCACTTTGGAGTAGCACTTCCCCTTCTTCCCCTAACCTATAAAAATATTCTTAATAAGTTTTCAATGGAATAGATTTGTCCTTTAGAAAGGAACAAATGTGATGACTAATGAACTTGTAAAGAATTTAGGATTAATTTTTTCAATTACACCTGCCAATATCCAATAGTGATAAGCTACACCAGTTTGCGATCCTTCTTTACAAATTCTCTATAAGGGGAATACATTTACTTTATCTAAACTTTTTAGTTGCAATAGGGAGTCTTATGTAAGTTGTGGGAGGAAAAAATTATAGTCATACAAAAGCCTAAATTTGAGCTTTACTAGATTGAGCATTTTTAGCTATGAATATGCAACTTTTGCTATTGTTAAGATCCAAAACTAATAGTTCTTCAAATTATTTTAGAGAATTCATAAAAGTTATAATAGATGATTCATAAGCACCAAAAAATAATATAAGATGACCTATAAATAAGATAGAAACCAGACCTATTGTAACATCCCACTAACATAGGGCACGTACCTAAGCTTTTAGGCACATAACCTACGATAATGGTATGTTAGAGCAATAACGAAACTAACTTAC